>JAOXJP010276466.1:0-19799 GCA_025762735.1 Platanus orientalis
ATGAAGATATCAACCCTACTAAGGCTAGTCATCGGGGCATGAACCCGACCCATTACACCTTAGCGGTTCAAGAACTTCAACAAATTGAATAAGAGAAACTGATCGAACCCACTTCATCTCCTTGGGCTTGTGAAGCTTTTTATGTTAATAAAAGAGCAGAACAAACACGTGACAAACTTCGCCTTGTCATCAACTATCAACCCTTAAATCATTTTTTGGCAGATGACAAGTTTCCTATCCCTCAGAGATCATCATTGTTCCAACATTTGACAAATGCCCTTGTATTTTCCAAATTTGATCTCAAAGCAGGATTTTGGCAATTAAGGATAGATCCGGCTGACAGACCCAAAACGGCTTTTTCCATTCCAAACCATCATTTTCAATGGACTGTCAAGCCCTTTGGCCTTAAAAATGCCCATTCCCATTTTCAAAAGGCCATGGTTACTAATTTCCAACCAATTTTGAATAATGCATTGATATACATTGATGACATTCTCCTGTTTTCTCTTTATCAACAGGCTCATCTTGAACTTCTGCAACATTTCAAGGCTATTATCCAAGAATATGACATCATGCTTTCCAAGAAAAATATGATAATCGCCACAACAGAAGTAGACTTTATTGGCATGCATATTGTCAATGGTCAATACACTTTGCAGCCCCACATCTCCAAGGCTCTACAAGACTTTTCTGATAAATTGACAACTGTCAAACAAATTCAGCAGTTTCTCATCCTTGTAAATTACATGACTGACTTTATTCCCAAAATTGTCAAATATAGAGGACCTCTCTTACAACTCCTCAAGAAGAATCCCCCTCCTTGGAACCAGGTTCATACTGCAGCAGTCTGTAAACTGAAAAAACTTTCAAAAGATCTTCCTCCTCTGTAAATATCAGGAAATGGTCACAGAATACTACAGGCAGATGCCAATAATAACCAATGGAGAGCAGTTCTTTTTGAAGAACTTCAAGGAATCAGGAAACCATGTGGCTACAAGAGTGGAACCTTCTCTGATGCTGAACAGAATTACCACTCCACCTTTAAAGAAATATTAGCTGTGAAACGAGTTTTTGAGAAATTCCAATTTCACCTAATTGGACATCACTTCACTGTTGAAATGGACATGAGTGCATTTCCCAGAATGCTGCAGTTTCAGAAAAAACTGTTGCCCCATCCTCAACTCCTCTGATGGGCACAATGGTTTTCCCAATGGGATTTTTAGACCAAAAACATTAAAGGAACAAATAATATCCTTGCCGACTATTTCTCCCATAAACCACTCCACTCCCTCATGCCAATCCCTCTGGTATACCCTCTCGACCCAATCCATGACTTACCTTTTGAAGTCAGAACCAAAGTCCTTGAATTCCTTCAAACCAAAAGGAGCCATTCAAACTTTCATACCTTCCTGGAGATTTTCATTTTCAACCATGGAAGGATCTTCAAGCATATTCCCTACCCTGACTATCCCTACCTTATCCCTCACTGTATCCGTAACTACTACCATGTACCTCCAGAAACCCTTTGTTATCTTTGGTATCTTTTTGAGTCTTATACTGTAGCCTTTATTTTTGATATCCTACGTCTGTATGCCTATCTTAACCAATGCAAAATAAACCCAGCTCTCACCATCAATCAGGCAGGATTAATAAAGTTCCTCAAGTGGTTCTACCCCATTCCCACTTGGCAGCAAATGTTACAAGTCCATCATCGTAAATATGCCATTATTACCTTCAAAAACCCGACAGACATTATCAAAGATAATGAAGAAGAAATGGTATATTACGCTCATGATCCTCGAGCTAAGATAATACATTGGTACTCGTATAACCTTGAGGAAGAATATGAAGTACATCCTACAAACTGGGTACTGTTTAAAGATTGCATGTGTACCCTCAACCAATGGTCATATACAGAGATTCCAGTCATGATTGCAGTAGACCCTTTTGCGGACCCACAACATCCCATCTCAGAATGATTATTTGATAGCCTATTGGCATTTTTTGATCGTACTGGATTCCTTGGGGACAGTTCAACAGAATCTTCGCCTTTTGTCGGTCATTGAGATGACCCCGTCAACTTTGATAGCGACTAAAGGAGACACATCATCCTCTTCATGTGAACACCATATGCCATCACATGGCCTTCAGCTGAAGCGCATGTGAACCCATCCAACGTGGCAGTCTATGTGTAATTAGTTATTTTGTATTTTATTTGAAGTCTGACCTCAGTTAAGTCTATAAAAGGCCAGCTCGTCCATAGTGTGAGGCAGATGGGGGAGTGTCCCGATCGCCTAAGTCTTCTCCTCTTGTAATCTACTTGTGCTTTTGTAGTTATCAGTTTTAAATTTTCTAGTATTCTTCATCAGTCTCCCATCTCTATTCCTCTTATTAACATTCTAACAAGCAAACCAAAACTGAAACAGAGTAGTTTAAAACTCAAGTTTTTATATGTACATATGCATACTTTTTATGAATCTTTGTTATGTTCTAAAACTAAAAACCAGAATATTTCATCTTTCAATCTTATCTCAATATTTCCATATATTTCTTTTTTCATTACAAAGTTTCTCATTACCGAGGAAAACTTGTACACCGATTCATAAACACTTAGTGTTTGGGTCAGAGATCACCATATTAACCTCCCGATGATGGGGACAAAGAAACCATTATTTAACCACTCAAAACAAGGTGGTCATAGAAACTCTTTAACTCAATAGAGTAAGGTTACACATGTATAGAGATTAGGTTTATGCATGGATTTAGCCCCATCAAACATCCCTTTAATGGCAAGGGGTCTTCAATTTAAATCTTTCACTTTTAACATTAATGACTTTCATGACTTTCAAAACAAAATAAAGAATATAAGTATATCTTTTGGATCACACTCATATTAAACATAATTTTCAGAATTTCAGAACATTTATTTCATTATCTTCATTCATTATTGATTTCCCATGGTTTAATCCATAAATATTTTCATTATTTGCTGCAGAACAGAGTTAGAAACATGTAAAACATCACACATGTCATAATATTACAAAATCTAAAGCAAAAAAAAGACAGAAAATCAAAAGTTTGACCAAATCTAGGCAATTCTAAGAGAATTCAAAACTGATTTTTCTTCTTCTAAAATATTAAACTACTGCTACAACATGTATATTACAGATTTTTGATATTTCACAATTTTTACTTATAATTTATACATGTTTTACAATCATACTTTTAAAAACAAGAAATTTCACAGATTTTTCTTAAAAAAAAATAATGAAAAACTTCATGAAAACTTATTGCAAATCATCAAACTTGAAAATCAAATAAAAATCTAAGAACCTAAGATGAAAAATATGCCATGATGTGATTATGATACTTACAAGTTACAGAGATTAAAACTCAAAAGCACTTGTTTTTCAACTTTGCAAAAATCCTAGAAAATTTCTCCAAATCCTTCAAACTCTTATCTTTAATCTTCCTTGAGTGTTCTAGGGATCTTGTGCAAAACTAGGGTTTAAGGTCGAGTTTAGATCGTTCTTATAAAGATAGGAGGTGTCTAAATCAATTTTGAAAACTTCCCTGTTCAAAATTTTCAAAAAAACACTATTTTCAAATTTAATGTTGATTTTTGAGTGTTTTTGAGTTATTTACAATTTTGTCATTGGGCTAAAATGACTCTTAACTTTCTTTATAAGACTTTGTTTTTTGAGCCATTTGTTGCATTGGAATCTAAACTTCAAGACCTTTATTTTGGCATATTTTCATAACTAAACTCTTAATTTTACTATTTATCATCTAATATCAAAGTTCTTATATGTTTTTTGGTCTATAATTCAATCGTAAAGACAAAATTAATTAAAATGCATAAAAAAATCTAGGGTATTACACTAGGTACTTATGCCTAAAAGATTATGCCCTTTAGATTAAAAAAACATCAGGACAACTTACCAGTGAGCCATGAATGTTATCTTCAATGATATGATTGGCCATTTCATGAAGATTTACATAAATGACATAGTGGTACAATCTAAAGAAAAGAATGAACGTACGAAAGAATTGAGAAAATATTTCGAGAGAATAAGGTAATACAAGTTGAAGATGAATCCTCTAAAGTGTGCCTTTGGTGTATCTGTTGGAAAATTTTTAGGATTCCTCGTACACCAGAGAGGAATCGAAGTAGACAAAAATAATGTCAAAGCAATTCACCACAGAACTACCAAGGAACAAGAAAGAGTTGCATCATTTCTTGGGGGAAATTAATTTCCTTTGAAGGTTCCTATCCAATTTTGCCGACAAAACATAAGTATTTCTCCATTGATCAAGTTGAAGCAAGAGGAAGAATTTACTTGGAAGGAGGATCACTAGAGAGCATTTTAAGAAATCAAAGAATATTTGTTAAAGCCGCCAGTGTTAAATCCTCTACAGAAGGGACGACCTCTTAAGTTATATATATTGGTAGCTGATAATTCTATTGGTGTTTTTTTGGCCCAAGATAACGAAGAAAACTAGGAGTAAGCTGTATATTACTTAAGTAGGACATTAAATGACACTGAAAGGCGTTTTACGCCTATTAAGAAATTGTGTTTAACCTTGTATTTTACAGTAATAAAACTTAAACATTGCCCCTTATCAAATACTGTTTATTTAATAGCTAAAACTAATGTTGTTAAGTATATGTTATCTAGACCAATTTTCGTGAAAGAATTAAAAAATGGATTTTGGCTATGTCTGAGTATTGTATTCAATATGTTCCATAGAAAATAGTAAAAGGTTAAGCCGTGGCAGATTTTTTGGCTGACTATCCTTAAAAGATGGAGGAAATAGATTTAGAAGAAAACTTTGAGATTCCAATCATCAGCCATACTCCCTAGCAATTATAGTTTGATGGTTTGAATACAGAAAGTTCTTCCAGAGCAGGAATTCTCATAATTCTACACGAAAAGAAATTTGAATATGCCTTCCAATTAGATTTAAATGTACTAATAATCAAGCTGAGTATGAAGCATTAATTATTGGTCTTGAAATTCTTTCATAGAGAGGAGAAAGAGTGGTGGAAATAATAGGAGATTCACAGTTAGTTATAAAATAACTTACTGGTGATTATAGATACAATAGTTGGACTCTAACATCATACTATACTAGAGTCATCCAATTATTGGAAGGATTTGACAATGTAACATTGAAATTACTTCTAAGAGAAAATAATACAATGGCTAATGAAATGGCTCAAATTGCATTTGGAATAACCATTGCTTGTGAAGATAGGGAAAGAACTATAGAGGTTATCAAAAGGTCTTTGTCATTAGTGAAAAAAAGAAAAAGAAGTGTGGACCTTTGTTCACAAGAAGTAACTCTAGGTGATTGGAGGATTCCTTTCATAAAATACTTACAAGATCTGAGTCAAAAGGTTGAAAGGAAAATAAAAATAATGACATTAAACTATGTGTTGCTTGAAGATCAATTATATAGAAGAGGATTTGATAGACAACTTCTAAGGTGCCTTGGGAAAGAAGAGCAGAAGAAGTTATAGCCCAACTACATGAAGGAATTTGTGGGGCACACTAAGCAAGGATAAAAATGAGATGGTTACTACGAAGATATGGTTACTATTGGTCAACTATTATGATTGATTATATTAAACATGCAAAATCTTGTCAACCATGTCAAAAACCTAGATCTATACAAAGAGTCTTTGCAACAGAATTGTTTCTTATTATAAAGCCATAGCCATTTAGAGGTTGAGTGATGGATTTAATTGGGAAAATTAACCTCATTTCTTCAAATATGCATGGTCATGTCATTGTGGCAACTAATTACTTTACAAAATGGGTGGAAGTGAAACCAATGAAGGAAGTAAATCAAAGCCACATTACTCATTTCATAAAGGAAAATATTGTTTATTGTTATGGCTTACCTTAAACCATTATAGTAGATATGGGAACTATGTTCATAGACCAAAATGTAAAATAATTTACAGAGGATTTTGGAATCCAAATGTTATCCTCCACTCCATATTATGCACAGGCTAATGGTCAAGTTGAATCCTCCAATAAAATCTTGAAAGATCTATTCAAGAAGACCATTCAAGAAAAATAAGATCTTGGCATTAAATTCTTCCACAGATCCTATGGACATATAATACATCTAAAAGAACCAGTACTAGTACTAGTCCATATACTCTAACATATGAACATGATGCCATACTACCGATGGAAATTGTGGTTCCTTCAATGAAAACGAAATTCCAAGAAAAGTTAACTATGCAAGAATTTAATGAAGCCATGATCCTAGAGCTAGAAAATATAGATGAAGAAAGATTAAAAGCCTTAGACATTATGAAAGCAAATAAATAAAAAATTGTTAAGGCTTACAATAAGAAAGCAAAGAAAAAAAATCCTTTGAAGAAGGAAAATTAGTGTGGAAAACAATTCTTCCACTAGGCACTAAAGATCATGCCTTTAGAAAAGGCCCCCTAGTTAGGATGAGCCATACAAAATATTTCAAGTTCTCCCAGGAGGAGCATATATGTTGTAAGAAACAGATAAATTAGTGATGAAAGAAGAAACCAATGAAAATATTTAAAGAAGTATTTTCCCATTATTTGGGAAAATCGAGAATCCATCACAACATAGTAATGGCAAAAATGCCAACTTAATCCTGCAAAAAAAGAGATTTCACATATATGATAGGATTATGACAAAATCCATCAACATGAACAAAATATTCAAATATCGAAAGGAATTTCAGTATAGAAATTAAAATTAATGGATACATAGCCAATACACATCATTAACAAAGTAAAATTTTAATGGCCCACGACCAGCAAAGTTAAAAATTCTCTTTAAAGAATTTTTTGACGTCACACCATGATCCTAAGATACGGATCAAATGGTCAGAATACTCCTGCTTCTTTCCTTTCACCTCCTTCAATTATTTTTCCACCTTATTCTTTTTCACTAGAGTGGTCAACATTTCACCTTTCAGAATGCCTCTTTTCTCTTCACATTCGTTTAGCCTCTTCTTATCTGCAAAAATTTCCTTCTACTTGGTTATCTTCTCAATCTCCAACCTCTGAATCTCTGCATCAATCTTGTCAAGATCTTTCTCCATTCCAATTATCTTGGAGAAAATATTTTGGTGCTCTGAATTAAGGTATTGAGTTGCCTGTTTGAACTCTGGTAGACGAGCAAAAATGTGAGATTCTTCAATAGACAATTTTCTATTGAAGAATGATGAGTCCTCTTTGAAACTAATGCAGGGGTTGTAGTTGTGGAGGGAAGATCCTTTTGCTTCACTCATACTTTTCTTCTTTTTCTCAATGGCTCAAGGTTATCTGGATTATTCTCTTTAGAAGGAAGAGGACCTTGAGCTAGCAATTCAAAAAGATGGGTACCCACTAGGGGCTGAGCTTTCTCTACTGGAAGAAATTAAAGAAAGAAAACTAGTAAGCAATATTGTGGAAGATTCAAAAAAGAAAATGATGGAACTTGCTTCTTTCACCAAAACAAGTAGTTTCATCCCATATAGTAATTATCCCTTCTTCCAAAGTAGGATGGGGCTTAGTTAAGAATTTTCCTTCAAACTCTATTCCTACTAACTTGTGAGGGATAACTGGGTAAATCACACCAAAAAGGGCTGTAAGAACCTCTGGAAGAATTAGCTTGAAAGGCAATAGATATTCCTTTTGCTTATCCTGAGGAGCTCTAACTTGAAGGAATTTCTTCATATACTCATCATCAAATTTTGCCTTCCTATTAGCTAATCCAGACCTCATTTTATTTCCAGCTTCTCCCTTAATATCGAAAGGGTTCCATTTCATTTTATAAAAATTTTCATAAATTTTTATTACTGAATAATGAGCATTTATAAAGTATGATACCTTTTTCTTTTGAAAGATTTATTGAAGGCCTCTTTGCCCTTATTTTCTTCCACTTTATTCTTCTTGGAAGCTTTTTTCTTTGGAGATACTTTGGGAGGAAGTTAATAAGAAAAAATGGATGGTGGTGGCCTATAACTAACTGTTGGTGGTTTTTTTTTTTTTTTAAGATTTTGAAGGTTCTAGATTCATCTGGATGGATTCACTATCAAGAGAAATCAGCACACAATTGAGCTATCAAAGATTTGTCTCAAAACATAATAGAAGGACGTGGCCTGTGAAATATTTCTTCCACCACTATTTGTATCGAATCACTGCGAAAAGGAGGATTTTGAGGAGTGTCAGTCATTGTGAAAGAATCTTTGGATTGTCGGAAATCTTTTAATACATCTATAACATCTAGAAGGATGGATAAAATTCTTAGATGGGGTAGAGAATTTTTGGTTAAAAAACAGAGGAATTAGGATCATCTGATAGAAACCAAATTGTTGGGCAATCTAATTAGGTGGATAAAATTCAAAACCAAGCTTATGGTTCAGTTGGTAATAAATTCCTCTATAGGGCAAGTCACGAGGAGTAAGGTAGGAATGCCAAACATCATGGAAGATTTTTTGGTCTGTGGAAGAAGTGAAATTAAGAATGTTGCTGGTATACCACGATGGGCCATACAAGAGATCAAGGAAAGGATAAAACAACTTATCATCTCCCCATGTGGAGGAAGGAATAGCTGTACAACTTTCAAGTCAGGAAATATTCATATATCCATAACTGGAAGAACCAGAGAGGACCACCTATGCTATAAAGACTCTTTTGGTTGAGATTACTCATACTCCTATAGAGTTGAGCAAGGAAGAAAGGACCTAAGGCCAATTTCTTGCCTTTTGCCAAGACAGTAGCCACAAGACTATACTTCATCATACAACTTGAAGGAGGGCAGACAAGGTATCTATAAAGCCAGTAGAGTAAGAAAGCACTGTGCTCTTGGAAAGAAATTTTCTCTATACTTTGACTTTCTTTCACAATGAATTTATTGAAAGATTCCATAGCATTGGAATGATTAAAGCTAAAATCAGTGGATAGAGGAGAAATTTCTGCCAAAATCAGTTCCCCATGTGGAGGAAGGAGAGTCAAGGAAGCAACATCTAAAAGGGATGGAGACATCATCCCACAGTCGAAGTGGAAGGAATTAGTAGAAGGAGACCAAAATCAAGTAGCAACAATAAGGAGTTCTTTATCTATGGGAATATCAAACTTGGAAAGGAGAATACACTTTCTAATACCTAGTTCATCCCATAATTTTCCACAATGTGGAAGGAGACAAGATGCTCATTCAATCCATTGATTGTGGGTTTTGGGCCAACATTTTAAGGAATTGTTCTTATACCATTTGGCCCAACTCAGACTCTCACGGGCTAATAATAAAATCTCATAATCATATAAGGGGTATTGAGAAGACAAAGAATCTGAAAGAAGGAAATGGAAAGAGAAGTTCCAAAGTGGTTTTGGAGACTTGGCATTTCCAGACTAAAGAAAAAGAAAGAAATCAATTATTACTTCCATGGAAAACAAAGGATAACAGAAGAAGTTACAAAGCAATAGAAGAAATTAGAGGATGACATTTGTACAAAGGTTGTAACTGAATTAGAACTCTATAAATAGAGGTCTTGGAGTTCAAACCAAAGGTTGCACACCAACATAACATTGCCTATATCCGTATTTCCCAAGCATCATATTTAGTCAGATTTTCTTAGTTAAATACCTTGTAAACCTTTCATTAGCAATAAAAAATCACTCATTTCGTTCAATCTCCTTATCCATGGTTTTTCATAAATGGATCACATTCTTTTTGTTTATGTGGAAATGGCTCTGTGATAGTATACGTTACATGATTGGGATAGTACCCACTGTAAGTTTATTTTAAACTTTTCCTTTCGTCATCAAGTTATTGCTTTAGTGTAATTTTAGTGAAATAGTAATGTTCTTGATCTTAAGGCAAAGAATTACCCACAGAGGGAAGAACCCTCCCCCTCATAATCACTTGGTAAAATATAAGGGTGGCCAAACAAACCTAGTGGAAGGAATTTCCTTCAAGTTCTTCCATATGTTTTTTGTTTGATTTGGCACCTGGGGTCAGACAGTAGACCTATTCGTGCCCACATGGCACTGGCACAGCCGCACACGTCACCGGCCAGAAATTTAGGTTAACAAAAATCTAATTCATTGTAAGGAAAAAAAATCTCTTAAGATTACTCATTGTAAGGAAAAAAAATCTCTTAAGATTTTACGGATATGTGATACAAAAATGGCTTAGGGATCATCCAATAGGACATTTTATAGAGTGGGACACCCACTAATTTTCTCACATTACACTGGAATTTTTTCTCTAGTTTTATGATACAAGTAGTGCTACTCTTGTCTTGCAAAAATTAAGGAATTCAAGTGGATGGTCTATGGTCAATAAAATAAAATTATTATTTCATCAATAACTTGTATGAACTAGTAGACAACACAAGGACATATGTTAGGATATACCTTAGGATTTTATATAGCAATTTGTATTTTCATTTTTAGTTCTTGTATATGTTATTTTTATATTAATTTCCCTCAGGAAACACATTCTTGTTCTTTCCTAAAGAAAGAATTATAAGAATATACTAATTTGCACATGGACTACTTGCTTTGATATAATCGGATGATTTTATTCGGCCTGTAGAATGCACGCTCACCATTACAGTCCACCACAAAGAATCCAAAAACACATTCCAATATTTTAACCAATGACATTGTCCAAATCGCCTTTAAAATTTACAAGACAACTTCTCCCTCTAATGAATGAAACTGGGTTTCTTCATTGACGCAATCATATGAGACATACAAATACCATGTGATGAAAAAGTGCATGTGAGTCTCTATGATGAACCATAAACTGACATGGGTGTGTTGGGGTTAAAAGCATCCAAAAAAGTGCTGAGTTGAAAAGCAAGTAGATGTCCAGAAAAAGGTACCAAATTCAAAAGGATATTATGTGTCAATCTATTGTACGCCTAGGTTTTTTCATCACAGACAATCATTCTCCAATTTATTCTTGTGCACCCCGTCCCTCCCTCCATGAAGGGATTGTACACACCCCAGAGACAATCCTGCAGTGGAAGAAATCAAACCAAGTGGCAAGGTTGCTTTGTTGGAGCGGAACACCAATGCCTATCGCAGCAACAGCACTACAAGAGTGATGATGGATTTCCACACCGAAAAATCCTTAAAGAAAGTGAGAGAAGGGAGCAAGAGAGAAGTCCTCACAAGATTATCAAAAATGTAATCTTGTTTTTGGCAAAGCCACATACTTATAGAGGCCTTGTGGGAGGAGTTTTTGTCAACTTAGATATCTAACTCCCACTAGGACTTATCTATAACTCATTGGATAAGTCTGGAGGAGTTCTAGCTACAAATGCCCACATGGACCTCCAAGATAGACTCGAACTCCAATATTTTGGTTGTCATTGATATGGAGGGTTTTGGATTGGATATGATTGAAGCCCAAGAGGTTAGAGAGGCAATTGAAGGAGTAAGGAATCATGGGTACTCCATATAAGTTATTGTTTGGAGACCTGAAAGAGTTTCTTAGGTAGACAAAGTAAGTTCAATCAAAGCCCATCAGACTCTCTCATGATATCAACTCACGTGTTTTCTCCTTCATCCATCAATCCGTCCAAACCTACGATATGTGTTAATATATTTGGTTATATTAATTTTATGTATTTGGCTATTTTTATTTCTCACAACCATTCTTTGTGCATTTCAGCCCCATGCCCAAGACATTGCCAAAATGAAAAACAATATAAAGGAAAAATCTTGGGTACCTAATATACTTTTCTGATCCCAGATCCATGTGTACCCCAAAAAAGAGGCAATGCAACTTTTTATTTGGGGGAGGGGGATATATGAACGTTGTGCTGCTCTAAGTTGCACTTTGGTACGACATGGAAGAGTATAACATACAATCTATAACGAAGTAAGGTGAAATTAGAACAGATAAGGTGTTTCTTAAATAATAATAATAAAATAATAATTTTAAAATGCCATAAAGTCATTTTTCGATATTGTGGCATGTCTCAAGAAATTAATATGGATGGTGCATCCTGGAAAGAAAATCTAAACTATTTTTATATATATTAATATTGATGGTAAAAAAAATCATTTGGGCCTTGTTAGGATGTTTTATCTAGGATGTATTGTTCACCCCCTCACAGGGTACGTTGTTAGGATGAAACTCCTCTTGATACGAGTTCCTTGGGATGTAATAATAAATGCAGAATCACAAGCAAAAAATAAGAAACCACAACACAAAGATTTACTTGGAAAACCACAAAACTTGGAAAAAAACATGTAGAAACAATTTCACTATAATGGAAGATTACAAGCTACAAGCTTCACCCTCTCACACACTTTATCCCAGTCCAAAACCTTGAGATGAAACCCTTTCTCTACCCTCTTCTCTCATAACCTGAGGAAGAAACCATTTTCTTACCTTGAAGCAACCCCTTCAAAGAGAAAACCCTAGATAAAACCTTTCTTTCACTCTCTTGCACTCAAACCATTCAATCTTGGCTTTAATATAACTATAGACGAGCTTAAGAACATTATATAGACCATATATATATATATATGTCATCACCCAAATTTTGACTCAGGTCAATTGATAGAATAAGGATAACATAACAACATTTAGGCATCAAGACTCTAAGCACCCTTGATTTATGAAGAGCAAACCCATACTCTAGGAGGTTAAGCATTCCCTGAGAAGTCTCTCTAGATATTTTGGTTGTAAATGAATCAGTCCAAAGCACCTCATTACAGCCCAAATACACCATTTTAGGTCAAACCCTAATCTCTTACAAAAGCATCAATTGGACTTTGAGGGTCCACATTTAAGAACTCCATCCATATCATCAGCAAGTTTTCCAGCCTCCGTAAGTCTTTTTTTAGCAAAGCATCACAGGTATAAAAATTACTATTTTGCCATTTTACCTTCAAAAGCCTATAACTCATTATTTACCACTCAAATCACTGAATTTCTCTCGCCTATATAAGCCTTCTTGTTATAAATCATCATAGGCAAGGAATCCTCATTTTCACATTTATTTACTCGCAGATGAAAAATTACCATTATACCCTTTTCACTGCTAAGAATCTACCCTTAGACCCTCAAAGGATCCCTAAAGCTTCTCCTATTATCTAAATGGTGTAATTTCAGATCTTATGCATATCTGAGTTTCTCAATTCTGAGGAACTCATCATAGAACATATTTTGCTTGAGATTGGCAACAACCAATTTCTTAACTTATGATGACCCTAATTAAGAAATGACCATTGAAAGAGCTTTTGAAGATTCATCCGATCTCCAAATCCATAAAGGTCAATCACCGCATTTCGGTCTCAACCCTAGTTTCAAATCTTCAGGTCTGAGAAAAAAACCTTGAAATATCGAACCTCTGTGAAACCTCAAATCTTCCTTAAGGGGTCAAAAAGCCATTTAGTTGCATTTCGCTCTTATGGAGCCAAAATGTTCTCCAAAACTCTAAATCAGAATTAGTCGGTGTCCATCTCTTAGTAATCATGAGGCCTTCTTCAGGCAGCTATAGAAACTCAATCTCTCCAGGTAACCCTGCTTCAAAAATCTCTCGATAACTATCGAGAACCTGATGGTTAGTCTGTTAGCTCTTGTAGCTCTGAGACTCCCTGAGCTTCAAATCCCCCAAACATGGGCCATGACTAATATCTACAGAAAAACCAACAACATCTCCAATCCAAAGTTTTCCAACTACCCAAAAAAGGGTTTTTGACCTAGTTTCTACCCGAGTATTGTAGTTCAGCACAATCAGAGGCTGTGGCTCACCTGGACCAAGGGTCATCTTTCATCTGAAGATCTAGGATCAACTTTACCATTTTACCCCTCCAATATTTTCTGAGAACATTTTAAGGCCAGTAAACCCTTAATTTCACCCTCTTACCCTTATCGTAATTCGATTCCGACTGATCCATTGCGACCGAAATGTTATGGACTTCAGAAATAGACACTAAGTTCACATGTTTCTGAGCATAAGAATCCATAAATCAAGCTAGATAGGTAATGGAGAAAAACCAATACATTTTAGGGTTAATGAGCTCATCCTTTTTGGATTTTAGCTCATTACCCTCATTTTGTAACACCCCGTGTTGTACTAAAAGGGTAAAATTATAATTTTACCCCCATAAGAGTAAAATTATCATCTATCATATTTTATACATACCTTAGGTTGTTTAGGAACCTTTTAAACTGAGTTAGAAGTGTATAACCCACGTTAGGCCTCGAACGTACCAAGTTCAAAAGTTATCCTAACTACGTAATTAGGGTGACTTTTCGAGTCCACCGACACCAATTCTAAGTGAATTAGAGTTTCATACATACCTTATTGAAAAGGTTTTTGAGTCTACTTTCTAATTCATCAAACAGTTTATAATTTAGAGTTGTATAGTGAAAGTTATGGCCATTTTACTGAGACCTATTTGTGTAAGAAAATTTTATGAGAGATGCGTAACCGATCACAGATCTCGTGATCAATCACGAAACCCTATTTTTGGCTTGATTGATCACGAATGAAGGATCAAAACTCTCAGGACTTTTATGGGTGATCCGTGATCGATCACCGATCTCGTGATTGATCACGGCATGCCTAGAAACACTGAAATGTCTAAAAGTTACGATTTTTACCACTTTTATGACATGACTTGCTCCCATTTGACCCCCACACTAGTAGGATCTCATATATGATGACTTAAAACCCTATTTATACTCTATTTAGGTCATTTAGACTCATTTAGAACAAAAGGGGAAGGGATTTGAAAGTTTTGGAGAAGAAGGTTGGAGTTCTTCTCCAATTATGTAAATTTTACTTCCAACCATGGAAATCTTTCTAGATTAGTTTGTTCTTTTCGTAGAACTTCCTAGTTTCATCCTTCTAACCTTAGAACTATGTTTATTTTATAGAACAAATTAGGAATAGAGGTTGAAGTGAAGGTTTCTTTCTTGGAGACATTGGATTTAAGCTTTTATAAGTAAATCTGACATACTATGGATGATGTGATGCATTTCCCTCTTTAATTCTCTTAGATCTCTGTGTTTTGATTATAAAAACCTTTGAAACCTTTGAAATATCTGGGAATCTTGATCTATCTCTTTGAATCTTGGATTTGGGCTTCTTTAGTAAGTAAATCTATCACATTATAAATGATTTGAAGTAACTTCCTTTGTGGATTTCTTTGATCCTTGAAATTTGTGATTGAATCCTTTAGAATCTCTGAAAAATCATTGGCTAAACCTTTGAATATGATTGATTTTTAGATTTATGCTTCTTTAGTAAGTAAACCTATCTTACTATGGATGATTTGAAGCAAGTTCCTCTTTGAACTTTGGAGTTTGGTATTTGGATCTTCTAAAATCTCTGAAAATTATGTGAAATCATTGAATCTAAGCCTCTTAGTAAGAAAATCTAGCTTTATATAGATGATTTGATGTACTTCATCTTTGGATTCCTTAGACCCTTGTGTTTTGACTATGCAAACTCATTGAAATCTCTAAAAACTATGTAAATCATTGAATATAAGCTTCTTGTAAGTAAATCTTACATACTATGGATGATTTGATGTATTCTCCTCTTTGATTCTCCTAGATTTCTGTGTTTTGGTCATTAAAACCCTTTGGAACCTCTGAAATGTTTGAAAATCTTGATATAACTCTTTAAATCTTAACCTTAAGCTTCTTTGGGAAGTAAATCTATCTTTCTATTGATTATTTGATATACTTTCTCTTTAGATTCTTTTGAACCTTGTGTTTTGGCTATGGAAACTCATTGAAATATCTGAAAACTATGTGAATCATTGAATCTAAGTTTCTTGTGAGCAAATCTTGCATACTATGAATGATTTGATGTATTCTCCTCTTCGATTCTCTTAGATTTATGTGTTTTGATTATGGAAACTCTTGAAATCTCTGAAAATATATGAAAACCTATGCCCTAAGCTATTGAATCTTGTGATTGTTAGATTCTAAGCTTCTCTAATTAGTAAATCTTTCTTACTAAAGGTGATTTGAGGTGAATCTCTCTTATGATTTCAGATTATGTGATGTAATACATGGAATTCTCTGAGATTGTTAGAATTGTTTGAATTCAATCCTTTGAAACATATTAGACCTTTGAATTTCCAGCTTGTTTAGCAAGTCTTCATGCCCCTTATGCTTGGGATGACTCCTCTCTTATTGAGATCTCTAAAAATTCTGTAGATCTATGCTTGAGACCATTGAATCTTGCTTATTCTTTAGATCTACACCTATTTTGTGAAAGATTATTAATCCTAGACATTGTGTGGACTGATTTCCTTCAAGAAATCCTTTAGAACATGTGAAATATGAATTTTTGCCATGTGAATCTTTGAAAATATGTGTGAGGTTGTGAATCCTTTAAGATCTATTTTATTTGTTATTAATTTAAAAAGTAATTTTGCCTTGCCCTTTGTTTGGAACACTAGGAGTGATATTGGCTGACCTATGTGATTTGATTAATTGGAATACATGTAAATTTTTGTGGGAATATTATTTACGGACCATGACTGCCCTCTTCCATGACATGATCAATCAAGAGATGGAAGTCTATGTTGACGATATGATTGTCAAGTCCCTTCATCTAAAGGATCATCTTAACCACCTACAAAAATTGTTTGTCCGCTTGAGGAAATATAGGATAAAGTTGAACCTGAGCAAGTGCATCTTTGGAGCCTCACATGAAAAGTTGTTAGGCTTCACCATCAGCAAAATAGGCATAGAATTTGACCCCTCTAAAGCCAAGGCAATCATTGAAATTCCTACACCTTGCACACAGAAGGATGTACATAGTTTCCTAGGCCACATTCAATATATCAGTCGCTTCATTGCCTAGCTCACTCCCATTTGAGAGCCTTTGTTCAAACTGCTGAGGAAGAACGTTTGAACCAAATGGAAAGATGACTACCAGGTTGCCTTTGATAAAAACAAGATATATCTACTAAGCCCACCTGTGTTGATCTCTCTAGAGTTAGACTGCTCGTTGATTTGGTACTTGAAAGTGCACGACAGCTCTATGGGGTGTGTACTAGGATATCATGACAAGACAGGGAAGAAAGAGTAGGTCATTTATTATTTGAGCAAGCATTTCATGGACTACGAAACCAGATACATGCCTTTCAAGAAGACATGCCTTGCTTTAGTCTATGTTACTAAGACACTTCGGCATTACTTCATTTCATACAAAATATTTCTACTTTCTTGGATAAATCCCATCAAGTATCTATTTGAGAAACCTGCAACCATAGGAAGGATTGTCTGATGGCTCATGATGCTATTTGAATTTGATATCACCTATGTCTCATAAAAAGCTATTAAGGGATAAGGTCTTAGCGGATAGACCGGCAGACAAGCCTTCCTCTTTGAAATTTGACTTCCCAGATGAACATATACTTTGTTTCAAAGTCAAATTGAACAAGATTGTCAAATAAAAGATGTGCTTTGACGGAGGTGTCAATCAGCTAGGCTGTGAAATTGGAGTCATGCTCATCTCCCCTACAGACAACCTCATTCCAATCACTGCAAGACTCCGCTTTCCATGCACCAATAACATAGCCGAGTACAAAGCTTGCATTGTCTATTTGAAAGCAGTCATTAACCTAGGCATTGATGAGCTAGAAGTATACAGAGATTCAACACTTGATATTCCAAGCAACTGGAGATTGGTTCATCTGAGATAAGAAGATCTTGGACTACCATGAATGTCTACAAATCATTTCCAAGAGCTTTGATTACTTAACTTTTGACTACATTGCCAAGAGAAACAGTTTTGTAGATGCTTTGGCCACGCTAGTTTCAATGATTGACCTCCCTCAAAGGGTAGAGATGACACCGATTGAGATTGAGCAGAGGGTTAAGCCGGCCTATTGTCATCAAATTACAACTATTGATTTAAACAAAGAATTGTGGTTCCTTGACATAAAAAATTATCTTGAAGATCAGACTTTAGCTTCTATGGCTTCCAAAATTGACTAGCGTGCTCTACGGAAATTAGCAACTCAATTTGTTTTACATTGTGGGATCCTGTACAAGAAGTCCCCTCATCATGTCCTTCTAATATGTGTAGATGAAGCTAAGGCCTCCATTATCATTGAGGATATTCACGGAGAAAAGTGCAGCCTGCACATAAATGGGCCCATGCTTACTAAGAAGATTCTTTGACTGGGTTACTACTGGTCAACAATGGTGATAGACTGTTGCCATCATGTAAAGAAATGCCACACTTGTCAACCTTATGCCAACATTATCAAAGCACTAGCTTCCAAACTACATAACCTGACTACTCCTTGGCCATTCTTCATGTGGGGAATTGATGTAGTAGGGCTAATGCCTCAGAAGGCCACTAATGGACATTTATATTTCATTATAGCTATTGACTACTTCACTAAATGGGTCAAGGCTGTATCTCTATCAGTAGTCACAATGAAGAACACAGTCAGATTCATACGAAGAGACATCATTTGCCGATATGGTGTTTCTAGCAAAATCATCATTGACAATACAACTAATTTTATGGGAAATGACCTTAAGCTACTCTGCAAAAAGTTTAAGATTCACCACCATCGATTTTCTCCATACAGACCACATAAACGGAGCAGTAGAAGCATCCAATAAGAACCTCAAGAAGATCTTATAGAAAATGACTGCAAATCACTCCAATTGGCACGAGATATTGCCCTATGCACTTATGACCTATAGAATTTCAATCTACACTTCAACAGGGGTAACCCCATATTCATTGGTCTATGGCATGGAAGCAGTCTTGCCAATTGAAGTTGAAATTCCAAGTCTCTGAGTCTTGGCTGAGGCACAAATTCCATAATCAAATTGGGCACAGGTTCTGCATGATCAGCTGAATCTTATCGATGAGAAAAGACTACAGGCAATGAGAAACATGTAAGCCTATCAGAGGCGCATGGCAATAGCTTTCAACAAGAGGGTTAGACCCATAGATCTTGAAGAAGGAGACTTAGCTCTCAAAAAGGTCCTTCAACATGAATAGGCACCATGAGGGCAACCTCGGTCAAATTATAAATGACCTTTCATCGTCAAAAAGAAGTTGTCCGATAGGGCACTACTTCTAGGAAATATGGACGGGAAAGACTTCCCCAGATTTGTAAACTTAGACTAAGTCAAACAGTTCTTTGCTTAACTAATGTAAACCAAACTTGTGCTGAAAACCTCGAAATGAGAAGGCCTTGAATGGTCATTTTGTTAAACATTCTTTCATTCATTTATTTTTTGCACCCCCAAAATCATGATCATTTCTACATAAAAATCTAGAACAAAAGAATCAATGGTTCAAAAAAAAATAAAGAAAAACAAAAAATAGCAAAGCAAAAAAAAGAAAAACAAAGCAAAAAAGGAAAGAAACTCATAAAGAACCATGATTTTCTTCAAAAACATATAAGGATTTGTAGAGAACCATGATCTTACCAAACATAAGGATTTTGTAGAGAACCAAGATCTTACAAAACATGGGAATCTTATAAAGAACCATGATCTTCTTCAAAACATGGAAATCTTGTACAGAACCCTAATCTTCTTCGAGAAATGGACATTTTGTAGAGAACCATGATTTTCAATTGCAATAAGTCTCTAACCAAGATCCATTCATATTTATATTTCCAAACCTTTTAAATCCTGCCTATTCAAAGGAAAATCTTGAAACCCTCAATAAGCCATTCATTCAGCAATACAACCATATGAATCCCTTAGCACTTCGAGAAGTTCTAAGCACAAGTCAGCAATACACAAGTCAAGCATTCAATCAATTTGGAAAAAGGATATATACCC
>JAOXJP010276495.1:0-19798 GCA_025762735.1 Platanus orientalis
TTCCGAATTTGGAGCTGCGAGTTTCTTCTCTTAGATTTGGGTCCCACGTGATTTGCTAGTTGATTTTTAACTTCCTATAAAATAAGATATGCATTAATACACCATTTTAAGCATAAGAATAAACAATGAGAAATCTCATATATCAATGTGTAAAATGCATAAATATATGCAAAATAGATGTGATAATGCCTACTCAAACTATGACAATACTACAATTTTAAGTTATTATCATCTCTCTAGTTGATCTTGGCCCTCTATAATGAATTTATTTCTTGTCGAACATCCTCACATTGACCTCGTTCAGCCCTGATTGCCATAGGGCCTTCAGCCACTGTCAAAATACCTAACATTACGACCTTCAATTTCCCTTTCTAGTTCTCAACGTCTTGATTTAGTATCCGCCAATCTCGATCCTCCACTTTTGAACAACATGAGTCATGGCGGTTGACCTCGTCATCTTTGGTCGAGGTTGCTTGACCACCCATTGCCAAGTCGACAATAGTTATGTCCTTGCTTACTGGCTTAGAGACTATATTAGCTAGTCCCTATCATGTAGCTAACTAGCCTTTGTGCTCAATTGTTGCTTTGTTGATCACCTCACTAATCATGACTGTGTTAATGTCCACTTGTACTAGGACATGATTAGTCTTGCTCTCTTTTTCTTGGCAAGTCATTCTACACACTAGGTCATCTTCTTTATTGACTTTTTCTTCCAATACTTTTTTGCTCATTGTCGACCAACTCATCAGAGGATTTTTCATCTCCTTTCCCTTTATGGAAAGTCGACTAATTGATACGCTCGATTGTTGGCTTCTTGATACCTCGAGGGCTAATGTCGAGTTCAATTGCGTTATGTTTCTTAGGAGACTGGTTTTCCCCATCTACCAACTCACCATATGGTCCCTTATCCGCTTATCTCGAGGTTTGTTTAGCATACGTTTCATCCGAACACCTCTTCATCTTGCTTTTAGAACCTTGACCGTGTACTGACCTTGTGTTTCCATCCTTACTCGGTTGGCTTGGTGACTCGAGTTCTCTTCTTGCATGATCTCGAGATGGTAATTTTTGCTTGCATTGAGGGTGCCTATATTTTTTGTCTAGGTCCTCGTACGGTTGTTGATGAGAGATGTATTGATTCAAGGGGTTCCCATGAGGTACATGACTCACATTCTTTGATAATCAATCCTCCTGTTGAAGGAGTTTGTACTGTTGGAATCATTATCACCTATCGAGGAGTTTCTTGGATCCTTACTTAAACCTCTCTCAACATGGTTGATTTAAAGCTTGACTGGGTTCGTTTTGGCCATGTAGAATTTATTATTCTCAGCCAACCAACCTTTGATGAACCTCTTCGCTTGGATCACCCACCAAGGTATCAAGTCGTTGGTTATCTAGATGAATCGTTGCTTGACCTTGCTCCCCAAGTTTCCTTGGGGTTTCTGGTACATAACTATTGAATTTTCTATCTTTAAACCACTCTCTAGGGCTTTGTTCTGTCCCTTTTTCGAATTGACCTTGTTTGACTATCAACTAGAAGGTTGTAGCAATTGCCTTAGCTAGCCTGTCGAATGTGTCGTGTTCACTATCGGATCCTTGGGGCTTCCTGCACCATAATTTTTCATGAAAAAGGATCCTTCTTGTTTTTCAGGGTGTTAGATCCTTTGTCCCTTTAAAGCGATCTCCCATTGTGGTCGTCAATCTCTGTGTTGGTGGGAAAATTTTCTTCTTCTTCACTTGGTTCTAGGCATGGGTAGCCCGGGTGATTGGAACAGGTCCAATACATGCCTTAAGAAATATGACTTTTCGTAGACTTCAAAAGGGAAGAAATGAGAAAAGTGGAATCAAACTTTGTTAATGCAACAATTGATGATACAATGCAAATGTCTTGCTCAACTCCAGTAGTCACTAGTCTCTTCAAAGGAGCTATGCTACTCAATGTCGAATAAGTTGGTGATAAAATCTAAGGAATGAACTAGGTTCAATCCCTTTGGGCCGAACTGTAGATTAAGTTAAATTATTCCTACTCCTAAGATAGAGATTAAATTTGATGTTGATGTTGGGATCCTTTCTTCTTCCATCTCTCGCTTATTTATTATGAGCTAATCAATTGTGGTAGTTGTAACTCCTTCCTCAAATTGTTGGATGGTTTCTTCCACTTCCCACCTTTCTTCGTCATCATAGCCACTTTCTTATGTTGTGGCACATGCCCATCATGGGGTGTGTAGTGGCCTTGCCTTGCCTGCTTCATGTAAATGATGCTCTGTGTCTTTGTTGCATTTCAGTTGTCATGACATCTGTCTTAATTCTGGCTTTGTCACGCATCACTGTTTGTAGCTATATTTCCAGTCCCATTAAAATCCACGTGTCATTTGTTTATAAGCAGATCTTTAGGATAGTGGCAACATTTATAACCTTTGTTCTATTTGTAAGGTTAGTTTCGTGTTAGTTTGGCACTACCTTATTGGTTGACCCTTTGCGTGTAGAGTTTGGTTCATGTCCTCCCTATCGATTCAACCCGAATTAGAAGAGCAACAATGTTTTGTGTCCTAGTTTGAGTCCTTGATTAGTGGACTTGGTGGAGATAAATCCTACAAGGTAGGTTATCTAAAGGTTGTTAGCCTTGCTTGTTGGTTTATTTGGAAAGCTAGAAATAAAGTTCTTTATGAAAAAAGAAAATTACATTTTTGCTTAATATTAACATGACACTATACGGCCTCATGAAGGTTGAGGACTGTGGAGGTGATAGAAGGAAAGGAAGTCCTTTTGTTCCCCTCTTCCACCGAATTTTGTTAAAATTAACTTTGATGGTGCAATAGAATTTGAAAATACTGGTGTGGATGTGGTGTTTAGGGATTAGACAGGTTCCCTCATCCTAGTTAAAGCTAATTGGAAGCAGGTTGGTTTCTGTACTGGTGGCGGAGTGCTGCTCGGCACTCCTAGGAATATAAATTGCTGCTTCCCTTTAGGCCCAGTTTGGTTGCCATGACTTGTGTAGAAAAGAAAATCCCACAAGAAAAGGAAAGAAAAGAATCATAAGAAAAACATGAAAAAACCAACTTGTTATGGCAATCAAACAGCTTAAAAATGATTTTTTGAGAAAAAAATTTCATGAGAAAATCTTTTCCTGGCAACCAGACTGGGCCTTAAAGTTTCAAAGATCATTTTGGTTGGTGATACTGTTAAAATTTTTCAATCTCTAAATGATTCTGTTGATGATGATATGATTGAAATCCATAGTTTTTTTTTGGTTGCATGATCTTAGGGCCCTTTTCTCTTTTTTCGAAGAGGTAAAATTCTCCCATATTTTTCATGTCAGCAAATGAAATGGCCCATGTCTTGGCCAAGTGTGGTTTCCACTTCAATGGCAAAGATTTGGTGGTCTGATACTCCTAATTGTTTGGTAATGGCAATGGATGAGAGATTGTATTTATTTTTAATAAGGCCAACTCAAGCCCAATGGAATGATATTGGACTCTCAAATCTTGCTATCCCTTAAACAAAGGACTGAGATCCACCACTAAATGGGCACCTTTTTTTAGATGACCTAAATATACTTTTAGTGCATTCTTTGCTGGATCCTCAGTGGGAGAAGCAGCATCAACGCATGATTGTGGACAAGCGTTGGTCAAGTTTGAACATGAAACCTCCTCTCTAAAGAGGCAGTGCCACAACAACCAGGGCACACAACATTGGCTCTTTTAATACATTTACTTTGATGGCAAAATGGTTAAAAACATTCAAATATTCCTGATTTTTGGCATTGAATAAAAAAAACCCCTTATATGCATGACTTCCCTTCCTTTAAAAAAAAAAATATTTATCCAAATACCTTCTTTTATTTCTTTATTTAGTCTTTTGTAGGGGGGGTAGTGACTGAGCTCACTACTACACTAGCGGCCTGGCTTTTGTGCACACAAAATTCGTGCACAATGCGTGTTGGGGGCTGAGAACACTCACATCAACATTGAAAAGTGACTTGCATTTTTTGGGTCCTGTGTTTATCACTTTTCAATGCTGATGTGAGTGTTCACAGGCCTCTAAACACAAATTGTGCATGGATTTTGCGTGCATAGAATCCGGAGTGTTTGCATAGAGAGAGAGATTTTTTAAATTGTTTTTTGGAAGAGAGAGTCTTGGTGGGAAAAAAAAGGAGGGAGTTTTTTTTTTTAATTCAGAGAGTCTCGGTGGGAAAAATGGGGGAGAGAGTTTGTTTTTAATTTTTTTTAGGATGGGGCAGGGGCTGTCGGCACATGGGTAGGGATTTATAATTTTTTTTGTTTTTTGGATGGGGGTATACCGTAGGGGTTGCTAGCGCAGGGGGTTGGGGGGGCCAAGGGTGGGGAACAGGGGAGGCTAAGGGTGTGGGGTAGGGGGGCGCTAATTGATTTAAAATCTTTGGGGGGGGGCATGGCCCCCTTGCCCCCATGTGGCTCTGCCACTGATCTTCCCTCCCTAGGGTTCGGCTTAATACCATCTAACACACCTAATGATCTGCTTATCTCTTTGATTTCCCAATCATTCAAGTTCTTCTAATAACCAGAGCCTAGGCACCCCTCCCAAAATCATCAGTCTATGACATATTAGGCCCCTGACTATTAGCCACTAGATTGAAAATGACATGAAACTCCTTTTAGAGTGGAGCTTCACAACACTATAAATCATCCCAAAATTTAATTTCCTCATTCGGGCCCAACTTAAAGTGTATATGCTTCCAAAAGTCAGTTTTGCTTTTCAAGATTGCCTTCCAAACTCCAATACCATAACCCACATGTACTTCCCCTGCGTTCCAAACCAAAATTTCCCCATGCTTGGCCACAACTATCTTTCTCCACAGCTTATCCCTTTCCACACCAAAATGTAAAAGCCATTTCCCAAGCAAAGCTCTAGTATGTAATTTAGTGCTTTTGATTCCCAAACCCCTAGCTTAATTGGGTGACAAAGAGATACCCAATCCACAAGATGGTACCTTCTACCATCCAAAGAATCACTCTACAAAAATTCAAGAGAATCATATTTTTTTTGCTAATAAAAAGGATGAAGAAGATAACATCAGGATATTTATCAAAGTGAGAGTTAAATTAAGGACCTAAGACTATAGCATAGCTTTTTCACCCATGAAACACATACAATACAATCATAATTTTGAGTAAGCACAACCTTGGATGAGCCATATCAAATCAACATGAAACAAAATCAGTTGTTTATCAAGATATCTAGTTTCTTTATTTTTTTCAAACAAGAAAAGACACTATCAAGCCTTTTATTTACTTTAGAATATAGGCATCTAGAACAATAAGATTGGACTTGAGTAATGTATCATAGGACCTCTAATGACAAATAATCACGGTGTAATTGTAATGGGATTTCATTATAATTAGAAATTACTGGTTATAAGTAATTTCTATGGAATCATTTGTGATGTGCAAACCTTACAGATCCTTTATTATTATTATTATTTTGGAGGGGGGGGGGGTAAGGAGTTGAAGCTCGATACATTTACGTTGAAATTTCTCAATACTACATTTTTCTTTAGAGATGATTTGTGTAATACAATCCGGAGGGTTTAAGCATTATAGTTCCCTTTACAAACTTCATTTGTAGAAACAATAGCAAGTACCATGCAGAACATGGGGAGTGTGTTGTATAAATATAAATAGAAATCATACATTAGAAAATAAAAATAATCTAAAAATTAAAAATAGCAATTAGAAAAAAATTAAAAGATACAAATCCATAATGATAGAAAAAGAAAAAGAAAAAGAAATGCGTATGAAATCATAATAATTTCAATTGACATATTGACTTCAAAGCAATAACCTATGTAACTATGATCTATATTGCTTTTTTTTTTTAATACTATAGAAGGAAAGAACAAAACAAGTTCAATATGAGTTCTCCCCTATTAGGCATCTCATTAACTTCATCTTCTCCAATATACTTGCTAATGGATATTCAATCATGTTGAAGTAGTAGTTAATTTCTGTAATCCCCAATATAAACATTTTCCCTAACTGATCTATATTCTAAAATGGAGATTGTGACACACAATGACAATAGCTCCTTTCTTGTGATCGCTTATTGGACAAGTCATTGCACTTTGTCATCAACTTCATTTTGAGGATAATTGGTTGTTACACTGCCAACAGCACATCTTGTGTAAGAGAGAGAGAGAGAGAGAGAGAGAGACCTAGATGCTCCAATTGTAGAGAGAGAGAGAGAGAGATCTAGATGCTCCAATTGTCAATAATAGTAACAATGTCTATAGCATTAATTGGATGCTCTAATTGGTTAATAGGTAGAAAATTAAAAAAGAACAATTGAAAACTCAGATTGTTTTTTAAGAAAATATAGCAGTGAGAGATGATGGCTGGATCGATGGTCATTCCATAGAACCTAGATCAAAATAACAGAAGAATTAAAAAGAAAATGATTAAAAATATAAAAATCAACAAAAATAAAAAGAAAATAAGAAACCTTTACCAATTTAGTCAACTCCCCCGTAAATCACAACATCGAGCCCGCCCATTATAGGAGGTTGCAAAGCTTCACCAAGTAACAATTTATTGTGATCACCAACTATAACTTCGAATTTCATTGGTATTTGAAATCAGTGAGCAAATTGCCCAGCCATGTATAAGCTGCCTTATTGTTTGATTTTTGGTGGACATTCATTCCAGACTTCACGTTTGAAGCTTGTTAATTACAATCATTCCATGAGTGGAACAATCGAACTCTGATTAATACCCTCATTACATAATGTAAATCAAGCAAAACATGAACAAGAAGGGAAGGAGTTGGAGAACGTATGAGTATTCATTAAGAGATAGTGGTTGGAAAATATGGGCAACGACTTATTTTACAATCCTTTTTAACTTAAAGCAACATTACGACAATTAACTCAACTCACCTAGCAGAAATTATGAATCTTAAGGCTACCTTAATCGTTCTTGGTAGTTTTCTTAAACGATGCAAAAGTTCTTGGACATGCGACCTTCAAGGAGGAAGATAGCTTCTTAGAACTTGAGAACTTGAAAAACTTGGGAGCTTGTAACAGCTTGCTGAACGCCTGAGTGCTTTGAGAGAGTGCTTTGAATGCTTGGAAGCTATAGGGATGAAAGAAAAGTATCCAAATGTGTAGGGTTAGGGTTTATATAGGCATTGACAATTACCTTTGAGTCCTTGTGCGACTCTAAGTCACCCATTGAATAACTGAAATTCTTCTTGAACTCCAACTGTTATAGAAACTTGGATGTTACACCTAAATGTGTGCTTGAGAGTGAATCCTTGATCGTGTAAGATTGGCATGTTGCTCTTATTAGATCCTTTGTTAGTTTGGATAGGATTTGATGAGATGGAAGAAAGTCATTACAGATTGTATCCTTGTTGATATAGGATTGTTCCCATGATTAACTATATGAATTGGATGACTTGGGCACATATTGGATTGCTCCATCATACTTCTGGGTGTTTTAGGAGTCTAAAACAACTTTAGTTGTGATTCTATGATACTAAGAAATTATTTTATAAGTAATTTGGGTATTCTGTCTTTGTCAGTTGCAGATGGCTTCTGATTGTCTTAGATCGCCAGTCACAGTTGGACTTCAGTTGCAATAGGCTATGGTTATTTGCAAGTAACATTGATAAGTCGCGAATAATAGAATTTTGGGGGAAATCATGAATGAAATGCTTATTTGTGGTTTTTCGTGTGTTAACACCAACCCTCACTGATAGCAATTGAATTAGCAACCCAATGATGATAACCCGCGTCAAAAGCCATAAGAACAAGTACCCAACAATGGTTCCAGGCCAAGAGATCACCTTTGAGGTTGATTGGTTGGGGGAAACCAATGCTCATCAAGTATCACATATGGGAATGTGAAGTATCGAATATCTATTATAGTGTTACCTACACCGATCTACAATAAATACATTAAATCCTCTTAGGACAACCTATTTGGGGAGTTTTTGGAGAGGATCTCATCCATTTAATAAAATAAGATATACAAATCCTAAAAAAACAAAGCAAAAAAATCAAAATAATACAAATGGAAGAAAAAAGGCATTTGTTAATTAAATAGATCAAAAGAAATTGAAAAAAATATCATAAAGCAAAAAAAAAAAAAAAAAAAAATGTTTTGTCGATACCCATTAGAGAAAACCAACCAGGCATAGGAGAAAACATTGATTCCTTTTTCAATTAACCTATTTTGGGCATTTTCCTAATCCGTTTGAGAATAGAAGATAAGTGTGGCGTTAGAGATTTTAAAGACATGGGGAGAGGAGTCATATCCTCTATGCCGGGTGGCATAGTGTACCAAGACACAAGGGGGTGGGGCCCACACACTTTTTGCATGGGTCCACCCCCCCCCCCCCTTTGTGTCTTGGTGTACTCTATACCTAGTATAGAGCATATCGCTTAAGGAGAATATGTGTGAGAGGGGAGAAAATTTAGAGGGGATGATAGCTTACCATGGAAAAAGAAACATAAATTGCATGAATAGAAAAGAAATAATAAAGAATTTATTATCAATATGCAAGCATAATTTTAATGGGATTTTCAAGAATTTATTTTAAACATGTAAATCTATTGATAGTTTCCTTGATATTGAAGATATTATTTTCTTTCTTGAAGAAGAAACTAAATCAACAAGTGTGGGAGTGATTTTAGGGATTAGTAGAGGAAAAAATTAAGGAGAGGAGTTAGGGATAAGGAGGGAGGAAACTTGGGAAAAAAATAAAACTAAATAAAATGAAAGATTGAGGGGTAGGGAGATATTTTAGGGATTGAGAGAGAGAGAGAGAGAGAGAGAGAGAGAGAGAGAGAGAGAGAGAGAGACTTGGTTTGGTACAGCACGTGTATTAAAAAGCAAAGATGGCTTCCACATCAGAATCCTTTGTTTTAGTGTATATATATAGATTATATGACGCTGATTTCAGTAAAAAGAAAAGGCTAGCCTACTAAACAAGTATATGTTAGCTAGTTAACCGTTTTAAAATGAATACATGTTAATTAAGTTAGTCTAAAAAATTATATGGTTAATCTCTTTCTAAAACCCTAGTTTTGAATCAAAAGAAAAGAATAAAAAAAAGTCAGATACAAAAGAGTCTTAGAAAACCTAGTTTGACCTTTGGATTGCTCACAAATAAGTACTATGAATTATGATGTTGGCCATCAATTGGCATTAATGACCACAAAAAAACTGAAAGTAATAAAAAATATTTGATGGACTAATGAGGTGATTTTGGTTGCAATGAGGAAATTACCATGGTGTTTTTCTTGCACTCTTTTTTTCATGGGGCGAGAGAATAGGACAGACAGATTAAGCCTCCTAAAAATCTTCAATGGTAGTTGGTTCACCACCAAATATTTTCAATTTAAATAACTTACCATTATTTTATTTTCTTTGCACAATATCATTGAAAACAAAATATCATAATTTTATATGTTTTCTTCTTAAGCTCATTATACCATTTTATAATGGTTGATAGTGCGGCCTGTTTAGCATATGACATGCTCATTTACCTTGCATTTGGTTGTCACGTGGTTTGCCGTAGTACCAGAGTGCATATGACCTCTATAAAAAATGCATTGATTTTCATTCATGACCAAAATATGAACAATGAAACAAATCAATTTCATTTATAAAAAATCTAAGATAGCTTCGTTTCTAATTTTAATTAACAATTCAATATGAATCTAAATGAGGTCATTTTGAATCATTACCATATGGCTACAAATGCCATGAGAATTGATTTCATTATAGGTTGCAACCAAACACAGCCTAAAAGTAATTTGGTATATAACCTAGCTTGCTTCAAATTAGTGGGAAGCCTTTGATCCACATAGCCCTTTTTTATTTTTATATGATCTAAGCTTCAATTTACTAGAAATCATTTAAGCCATTGTTAGCACTCAAATTTTGATTCAGACCCTCGAGCAAATCTTGTATGCTTTCTAAAACAATGTTTAGGATCAGACTTTAGGCAACCCTGGTTTAGGAAGTTTAGAACTTACCATTTGTTCTTACATAAACCTTAAAATCCATCATAAACAACTTAAACATGATCGAAACTTTAAAAGCTACAAACAAACCCTAAAATCAGAGAATGAGCCTGGACTCTAGGAAGTTTAATACGTGCCTTTAAAGTTTCCTGTGGACATTCCAGTTACAAAGGTATTACGAATATCAAATTATATGCAAATCGATACTCAGGTCCAATCTTTCGGTTTTCGGAACCATCTTCATCCTTTCGAAATACATTAGTTTCTGATGACCTGTCATTTTTCGGGGATTCACCAATAATTTTTAGACAACCAATTATAATATTTTTATATTTTCTTAGCCCTCGTAAGCCTTCCCGTGTGAAGCATTCTTGACTAATAAATTATGGTTTTACCACCCATGTTCTCGGAGTTACTTTCCTCTCGTACAATTGACTTTTAACACTTGTTGAGCCTTCAGAGGTGCCCCTAACACCCAAAAGATAGCCAGATAATTCCTCCACATCCCAAGTTCTTTAACCCTCATCTCTTATGGAATTTTCACAGGGGACCCCACTAATTCCCAATCATTACTGTAACCGAAATACAAGATTTTTTGGGATAGAAGTTTGCATATAATTTCATGATCAAGTATTGGACGAGTGAATCAATTAAACCAATATTTCGAGGAAATCTGGAGTTACATTTTATGTGAATTAACATATTTGAAATTTGACCATTTTGCTCCTTAAAAATGCAATCGAACATTTCTTAGATTATTATGTTGTCACTATTCGTCATCTTGCATATGTTGGAATCCAATTCTGATTGCGCTAGTGCGTTCGAAATGCCTGAGAACCTTGGAAAACATTATAAGTTTGCGCTCGTTGGAGGTTGGTGCGCCAAAAAGCGGATCCGAACCGAATTTGCAAAGATTTTCCAAAATACCCTTCTTGTCCTGCCACGTGGCATATGGCATTACAAGGTGTCATTTCCCTTTTGTCTCGCCACATGGTGCATCGCATGGCAAGGTGTCTCTTGTCTCGCCACATGGCGTATCGCATGGCAAGGTGTCTCTTGTCCCACCACATGGTGCATGGCATTGCAAGGTGTCAACCACTTACCTAAAACAATAATAAAATAATAAAAAAATGAAAAAAAGAAGAAAAGATATAAAAAGAAAGAAAAACGGGGGTGAAAAGGTGGGCTCTCTCAACTCTCTCTCTCTAGCTAGTGGGTGGCGTAGGAAGGAAGAAAGAAAGAAGAAAAAGAAGAAGAAGAAGAAGGAATGGGAGGGGGCAGCACAGGTGCTCGTGCCGGCATACTCTCCCTCTCACTAGCTCTCTCTCTCTCACCAGCTCAATCTCTCAGTCTCTCTCTCTCCTGGATGTGAGCAAAAGAAAAGGGGGAGGTGGCTGTGCGTCAGTGCTCCAACCGGCGACCCCCTATCCCTCTGGTTCCCTCTCTTTCTCCCCCTTTTCTTTTTCATTTTCTCTCTCTATCAGCAAACCCTCCCCTCTCCCTTTTTCTGCTCTTTTTTCTCTTTGCACTGACCATCCTTCTTTCTCTTTCTCTCACTACTAGCAACCGGCCCCAACTCTCTTTTTCTCCCTACAAAACCCTCACGACCAACTCTCTCTTTCTTAGCAAACCCTCCTCTCTTTCTCTCTCTACCAGTAACCAAAACCCCAAACCCCTTTCCCTCTAGTTTTTTCTCTTTCTCTCTCTACCAGCAAACACATTTTTCTCTCTTTCTCTCTCTACCAGTAAACCCCCAATTTTTTTCTCTAGCAACATCATGTTTTATCTATCTATCAATCATCTAGCCCAACTGATGAAATGAAGAATTGGTTCATGTGCTATCGGAAAGAAACGACTAGTCTCTTGTCTCAAGAAATTCCCAGGTGCTATCTTTTTATATATTTGTTTTCTGTCTATTGGTTCTCATTTGAGTCCTTTGTTTAGATTTTAGATTCTAATAAGTTTTGGTGCTTTTATTTTTATTTTTTGAAGTTTGTTATGTATATTTATATGAATTTCCCCCTTTTCATGGAAAGTATTTTATTTCTTTTGATGAACTATGTGCTGGTTTGAGGTTGGAGGTGACTTTCCAATTCATAAGTTCAATACTTCTTGTAAAGATTCCATCTTGTTTGGCATAAATCCTAAGAGACATATGTATATATTTCTCTAACTTTTGGTTACTAGTTTCAAAAAAGACTTTCTTTGAATTTAGACTGAGATGTTGTGATGATTGCAGGGAGTGCTTTAGGCCTTTTGTTTTTATTTGAACTGTTTAGCTTTGTTATTGGGCTGCTTACGTTTCCCTATATAGAACCCAACACCGTTAATAATTTGGTTGTGCAAGATTGAGCTCGTTTTCTAAGCAGGTAGTTTGATCAACCATGGTATGTGTTATCTTTATTTACAATATTGCTAGATTAAGGTTTAAAATTTACTTTTGAGCCGGCTGAGTGATGGTTGAATCTGAAGCAAAATGGTGTTGTCGTAAGGCAGAGCATGCCTACTATTTGAGACTAGTATGACACTATTGGGCATGCCACGTGGTCTTTGTGTTTAAATAATATTGTTGTTTGGATTGTTGAAAGGTTTAGCTTTTCTGAAAAATGTTGTTGTTGTTGAAAGATTTATGCATGAGGCTTATGAGATTGCATTTCTTTTTATAAAAATGATGTAACTTGGTTTCACTTTGTAATTTGATTTTGGTAGGTAGTCTTGATAGAAAGATGGTGGCTGAAGTTTGTTGCTCCTCATTTGTCATTCGTTTATTTCATTTTCTCCATAAGAAATTTGGATGAACTTTGATAAAATAATGGGGAAAGTCTTTGGATGGTACGGACCTGGATAAGGAACTGAAGAGGGCATTAATTTTTTTTTGGGTCTCTTCATGCATTGATTTCCATTATTGTTTCCCTGGACTTCCGAAATAAATGTTGTAATGTCTTCTTATGAGTTCTTAGGAAATAGAGTGTCATCAACTAGCTTTGGTTGCTTGCAATCTTAAGGTGGTTATGGGTTGTTACTTGCAACATATATGTGGGTTACTACTTTTGATTACATAACAAATTAGAAAGTGGTAACTGATTTGAAAATTGAGGTTGGTGAAAGTTCTTCTGTGGAATAAACATGGGTTTGACACCTTGCATTGCTTTGGGAGTATCCTTTTTGCCTCACCCCTTCCATCATTATTCTTCATGTTCCAAGATTAAGTGGGTGTATCCCCTGAGTGGCTGTAGTGCTTCGCATGGCTATAGAAATTTGTGCAAACTTCATTAGAGGAAACCAAGAATACCCACTTCTCAAATGGGCATCTCTTCATGTTTCCCAAGTCAAATGTGATAACAATAGTAGCTATAATTTTAGTACAATCCCTTTCTTTATGCATATCAGACTCATAGATCAGATCCCAAAAGAAATCGATATGATTGATCTAAGAATGCATAGGGCAGATTTGAATGCTCATCTAATATTCTTATTAGGGATGTTTCATTTCTTAGTTTCATTCTATTTGATGCACATGGGTATTGTCGTTCTTTGTTATATGCATATTTAGTCTCATTGTTTAGGACCATTTACTTTGTTTCAACCATCCATATTTGTTAGCCAAATTGAGACCATATACCCTTCTCATTGCAAATATGACTACTTTTTATTAAAGCTAATATCTTTCACTCTTAGGTCGGTCCCTATACATGTTCTTTTATATTCTTTATTTTGGCTCTTTGCTTGTTATTCTTACTTCATACCTTTAATTGAAGTAAGTGAGTTCACATTGGAATATATTTGGTTTCCCTGCCTTCTTAGGTAACTCCCCCTTATAAGAATACATGTGTTTGATTTATTTATTAGGAAATATTTTTGCATATAGATGGAAAATGTTTTATTAATATATTTATGGGCTAACTCTTATGTCTTGTATGGTTATGTGAAAAGCAATAAAAAAGGTATGTTTATCCACTTCATTAAATTGCTTCAATTTCATCTAATAGAGCACTTGTCTAATTGTTAAACTATGTTATTTTCGGGAGACACTTAAAGGCTCGGGATATATGATGATGGTTTGGCTATACCAGTTTGGAACAGGAACATGGGATATACGAGACCAATCACTGTGAGTATCCCCAACCCTTGCATGGTCTTGAAACCATATGGGGTTGAAATATGCATTAGCTTCCATACAACTCGGTACCTGGTACCTTTTAGCCTGTTTTAACCTTATTAGGTCTCCACCTTTTCTTAGAGTCACGTCACTGTGGTTCATGACCCAAAGTCCCTAGGATTTGGTTATAACTCAAAACTAACATCTAAAATACACGCACATTGGTACAACATAGTCCTGACCCCCACTTAGCTAATTTGTTCACATTTTACAGCAGTACGGAGTACTCTGTAAGTATACAATCTAAAACAAACTTATCTCAAATTAATCTCACAGCTAAACATACCTGGTTACCGAGATTTGCACAACCCCTAGAACTACATGCAGTTTGATCCCAATAAAACCTTAACACCTGAACCACAAGATCGGGTATGTAGGCAGCTTGAGACCATGTCTCTGGTGCAACTGCAATGATCACACCATGGGGGTGGTCCTAACCAATAAATTTACATTTAACAAGCATGGACTTTAGCATAATTCAAAATATGTATGAATGAGAGAAGCCGCCTTAAAAAGGCGGGTATTTGGGATGCCTAACACCTTCCCCAAATGCAACTAAACAACTTACCCTTTATCTTAGGAATGTAGACAAGTATTAGGAGTTAAACTCCTAGACCTTTGGGTCTAGATTTCTTCTCTTCCCTTGAAGAGAAGAACCGATATCCAACTTCATCGGTTAACCCCAAGTTGGTGGCGACTTCAAGTAAACCCTAACCCTCTCGTAAGAGGGTTAGTGACCTTTCACACACCGGCATCACATGCCGAAGAGTGAGCCCAAAAACCATGGGTGGGCGGGGGAATCCGAACCCTTCCTGAATGCCGATGTCCACAGCCATATAGCCTTTTGAGGCCGCAATATGCCACCACAATCAATTTTCAATAGCAAGAAACTAATCAACAATCAACACCCAATGGGTGGTTACTCCTTTCCATTGGCATGATGGACAACTGTCCTCGCGCAAACAACTTGACTAAGATTAGTAGAGAAGTGTTGATAATCGAAAGTTATTCCTTTTCGAGTTAATGAATTAATGACAACGTATGAAGACAAATCCTCTACAACAAGCTTAAATTACATTAAACATAAATGCCATCAAAGAATGACATGTGGCAATGAATGGGCCCATTTTTAAGTCTACAAGGTGACACGTGTTTTAAAATTTCTTCTTAACATTGAAATTTCAATTTTTTGTATGCATGTTGTATTTTGACAGAAATTTCCATTTAATGTAATTTAAGCTTGTTTAAGAGAATTTGCTCTCACAAAGTAAAGAATCAGTGCCTTGTCCATTGACTTCATCACCCAAGAAAAGTTAGTTGGATACGATGGTCTACTACAATCTAAAGCGTGGTATCGTTTGTAATACAACATGTATCCTAAAAAAGTGGAAAAAACAAATTTGGTGGGTGATTTTCACTTTTTTTGTGTGAATGATTTCCTCTTCTTGGGATAGCTATCGCATTGTAGACATGTCACACTTTACCCCATTCAAAGCTGCAGTAGACAAATTTCTTTGGAACTGAGGCTGTGATAGCAATGATTTGGTTCAAGTCTTCTATGACAACAACAATCCGAGTTCGACGAGTATGTTTATGTAGGAAGAACAAACTGAGAGAGAGAGAGAGAGAGAGAGAGAGAGAGATTCCACTATGTTCAAACCAAATATGAGCAATTATTCTATATAAGGTTTACCTATATCTCAAAACTTCTCAGAACTATGATTTTAACCCATTTATATAAACAATTGTAGAAGTGAAATCTCAAAGATACACCTTAACTAAAATTTGGCTACAGTTGTAGGTTTTGATCCCAGTAGAAATCCGGGTAGTTCATCAAGGTCGCATGGTACAACACAATGTTACATTGGGGAAAGGGTGAAGGTTTTGTATATGTTTGGAAGTGAGTGTGAGAGAGAGATGAGTTTCCTATGCTATTCTTCTCATGATGGTGGAGGATAAAAGTGGAGGTTGTGTATATGGGTGTGAGAGATAACTGAGTTACCCTTCACTCTTCTTCTCATTCCCTGGTCTGAGAGAAAGAGAGCTTCTTTCTTTAATCACATTCCATCTTTTTTAATTTTTTAGGTGCCTCTCATGGTATGCTTACTAAGAAAGGTCTCATTAATGTGCACTCTCGATGTAATTTGCTATAGTTGATAGTGTATCGGTTTGGTGGATTCCTTTACACTAATCGGATGGTCCTATGGTTGTTCCAGGTCCCTGGTGGGGTGGGCATTGTACACACAAAGCAAAAGAAGGCTAGTCAGGTCCCTGGTGGAGCGGGCGCTACACACACGAAGTAAAAGAAGGTTAGGAAGCTAGGCGTCGGAGGGGGGTCAGCCTTTAGCTCTCCGACGGTTAAGTTAGGTAACAGGGGGAATGTACAAGTGGAGCTCTCTCACTTAGGGTTTCTGATATCTCATACCTGGAGAGTGAATTGCTGCCCCTATTTATAAGCTTGAGTAGTGGTGTATCAAATGAGATCCCACATGTTGCTTTCCCCCATGTTCTTGGCCGTGTCTCCCCTTGCTCTTCTCAGAATGTCTGGCCTGCTATAGAGGATATTCTCTCTTCATAATGGTTTCTGGATTGTGCTTATCTTTAAGTAGAATAGTTGGGGTCGTTATATTTCTGCATGTCGGGAATTCTTAGGTACCGGACGCTTTAAGGTCTCGGCTAGCCTTTGGGTGTCGGGTGATATGGGCAACATTTGAGACTATTTCTGGGATGCTCAGGGAATCAGGTGCTGAGGGATATTTCTAGTTTCTCACTGGTGGCCTCAACATCTTATAAGTTGGGGGATCCTTGAAGGTTCCTTGGGATGGTCTTCTTGGGAACTTGCTGGGTCAATTTCCCTAGGGTCAGGACTCTATTGGTTCATCAGGATCAGCTAGTAGGGGCCTCAATATATTCCCCCCATCAATAGTGTTAGTTAATTATTGAATTAATCAACCATTCAATAAAATGAGCCCGACTTCTTAGATTCTAGAATAGTCAAAACTCCAAAGATTACATAAAGCAAGAATTGGGTCAAGCCAATCAACACTTTATGAAAAAAATAAAAGGAGGTGTAGGCATAAATTTCGTGCGTAAATCTGTAACACGAAAGATATGTGACAAATTCAATAAATGAATATTTTTAATAAATGAATGAGATACAACTTTTTGATTTTTACACTCTTTTGCAAAAAGAGTAAACCTCTGATTCTTTGTAGACGGAATCCAAGGGCCTAAAGGCATGTTTCTTGGATTCAAGTGTTGGTGTGTTTGATTACGGATGAATCGACTTCTTCTAGGGGCTTCGAGCTTGATCCAAAAAGGAGAGAAACACCATGAATCTCGCTCTTAAAGCTAAATTTGTGGCCTGTTTATGAGATGCAAAAAATATTATTTTCTCTAGCAATGAACTGTGGTTGATGGAGAGACTGAAAAACACGCCTTGAGTCTTCAAGCCTTTGGAGAGCTATGGAGATGCTTTGGAGTCTTCTTCTCTCTACAACTTCTTGCTTGAAGTCTTTTGTCAAATGTCATTTATTTATGTGAAAGGGGTGTATTTATAGACTTAGAGTTAAAATCTTGTCAAACCCTTGATTGGGTGTTGATTGAATGCTCTTACTCATTTTAGTCTAAAAGAGTGGTTGCCCCTTCCTTGTTTGGAGAGAAGTATGATTTATGGAATTATTTGTATTCCATGAGTGGCATAACCTTCATTCTTTACTCAAGATAATCTAGATTTGATTTTATTCAAATCTCTCTCTTGTGGGTCCCATGCAAGTTGATTTTTTGGGTCAGCTAATGGGCTAACACAAGTGGGTTTGGTGGTCTTATGGGTTGTTGTTTAAAAACCCAGCCTAGGCCCAAATGGATTTGTTAATTTTTTTGGGCCTATTTTATGAGTGCGAGGCCCATATATGACTTTTTGTCCCTTTTGTCCACATTTGAGAGGGTATAGGCTTTTATTTACAATTTAAATAAAATTTATGTATCTACAAATGTCCCCTCAAGGATGTGTCAACAAAAAAGCAATGATGATGGTGCATCCTTGATCCTTTCACCTAAGTCAAAATTGATTACTTAGCTACTTTTGGGCCAAAATAATAGTAGGATCCACAAGTCGTTTGAGGCAGGTTCGCCTATGCTCATGTTCACCTTAGTGAGGAGAATAACTCCGTATGGATACTTGCTCAAAATTGTCAATGGGTGAATGAGAAATCACCTCCAAAGGTATCTAGTTGAACACTAGTAAAAAATGTACCCAGAATTTTTTTCAAATGACTGTTGGACCAAAATAAAAGTGGTACTTGGAAGTCTTTTGGGATGGGTTTGCCTGGATTCATTTTCATCTTAGTGAGGAGAATAATGCTGTATGGCTGCTTGCACAAAACCGCCAATGGACGAATGAGAAATCACCTCCAAAGGTACCTAGTCAAACACTAGTAAAAAATGTCCCAGAATTTTTTTTTTCAATATGATTGTTTGGCCATCTTTGAATCAAAATAAAAGTGGAACCCGAAAGTCTCCTGGGGCGGGTCCGCCTAGATTCATTTCAGCTTAGTGAGGAAATAATGCCATATGGCCTCTTGCACAAAACCGCCAATGGGTAAATGTGAAATCGTCTCCAAAGGTGTCTAGTTGAACACTAGTTACAAATGTACCCAATTTTTTTTTAATGACTGCTTGACCACCTTTGAGCCAAAATAAAAGTGGGACCCAAACGTTGTTTGAGGCGAGTCCAGCTGAGTTCACATTCACCTTAGTGATGAGAATAACTTTGTATGGGTGAATGAGAAATCGCCCCCAAAGGTGCCCATTTGATCACTGTAAAAGGATGTGGAATTTGAGTAGTCCTATATGGACTAGCCCATAAAACTTGTGTTCATTGATATATACGTGCTAAACCCCAGTTTTTTTTTTTAATTTGAAGTTAAATTTGAATTCCCCCCCCCCTCCCCCCAACTTTTTTTTTTTTTTTTTGGCAATGAGAGAAACAGGCTATTTCCCCTTTTGCTCTATAAATTCATCGTCTAGGGTTTCCTTTGTCTTGGGGCAAGGGCTATTGAGAGCTAGAGCATGCAGCAGCCTGGAGACATGACCCAACACAGGTATTCTTCTTTCTTCATCACTTCGCATCTTCTTTTTTTTTTTTTTTTTTTGTGAAACTGCGTCACCTTCCTTGATATTTGGCAATTTCAGATCTAATGTAAACATGCCCTTAATAAGTACTGTCTTCTTGAAGATCTTGCAGGGGTAGCCAGCAAACTTGATCTTGTTCTCTATTAGAGCTGCATGGTTAGATTCAAGTACAACAACAGTCACTGTAATTCTGAACGCTGTCTGATTGTTTGATACAATTTTGGACAACAACTATTCCAATATTAGGAGGTGCAATAAGATCCCAAAGTATGGTCTGCTAACATCTCCAAACAATTGAAACGATGGTTGGCTCTCTAGTCTTCAATACTTTCCTGTGCCATCTATGTTGCTTTAACCTGACCTGCATGTAACCGTCATCCTCCTCCTTAAGACCGAAGCTACCAAGAAAAGTAGGACGACATAGATCAAACTGCTCAACCATCTCAAAAGGACCTCTAATCTCAGGTAAGTCCCTGTTCTAAAACCCTCTATCTCTAATCGAG
>JAOXJP010276516.1:0-19797 GCA_025762735.1 Platanus orientalis
TTTAAACAGAGTGGAATGGCGGAACAGGATTCATGTAGCCGACCCCAAATAGTTGGGATAAGGCTGTTTGTTGTTGTGGTTGTTGTAACCAGTGATGCCTAATTGGTGGTTATATTATGGGTAGCTTAGATATTTGATTTGATGCTTGAGAGAACATACGTGTCCAACAAGGAATCCACTGTCCATATAATAGGGAGAAATATTCAGTTTGAGGCTAACATGAATTGATTAGACATAGAAATCTGGATTCAGTGTTTTGATAAAGTGTTTGTCAAAAAGCTTTTCAAATTATATTAATTAAATAAATAAGTATTTTGAATTTTTTTTTATTAAAAAATGTTTTTAATGTCCAATTGATCCATTAATGTCCTAGAGATAATTTATCAATGACCAAAAGGGTTTGACAGTGACTAGTTTATTGTCCTAGGGGTCATTGAGGGATATTGTATAGTTAAAGAATGTTTTTGTGAAAAGGTTTGTGAGGAAGGGCTTCAATTTTATATTCTAATCCTTAAGAGTTCAATTGTAACATGTCATAGGAATTATTGCAATTAATAGAGTGTTTGGTTGTAATTATCAAACAGTTAAATTATTTATTGCAGTTTTGACTCAATTTAGGATGGTGGGCCCCATAAACTTAGGGATAAGAGTCCCATAAAGATCCCACATACCCTAGGATTTATTTGACCTCCCCTTATCTCTATATATAGGGTTATCCACATTCAGATATGGTTCTGTAACAATTCTAAAAGTGTGAGAGGTGCAGAGAACTTTGGAGTAGGTATGGAGACTTTGGAGACCGGGTCGGATTGGATTCTTGTGCTTAATTAACCGATTAAGGTAATTATAAACTTCCTTTGTGATTAGATCTCAGAGATACATATGGTGATCATGGAAAAACATATTTTGAAATGTGATTTGATCAATTAATTTTACTAATTTTAATGTTCAAAAATGGTAATCATCCAACATCTATGACCACAAATTGGTATGTTCATCATCTCCCACTTGGTTAGTATGGTTGCAGGTGAATAATTATCTCTCATTAGCTGAGTGGATAATCTCTTATAAAGGACCACTCCAACACACCAAATACTTATCATCACTCATGTAGCTAATACAAGTTGGTTGTGCAATTGATCCTATATCTATGATTATTCTAGCACAACAAAGATTGAGATATTATAGCCAAGAGTCTAAAGATGACTAGAGATCTCCCCTTAATCCCATTGACCATACATGACTTTTAAAATCAACCATTAAAATGGTTTTGGTCAGTGGATCAGCAATCATCACATTAGTAAGAACACAACCTACTATTATCTCTCTTCTCTTATAGAGATCAAACATATATTGATATTAAAGCTCAATTTGTTTTCCTCTTGGCCCCACAACTCCATTCTTTATTACTTGAATGACAAATTGATTATCATTCATGATTGTAATCGACTCATATAGTACACCATTGACTTTAGGGTTTTCTAGAAACCTCCTAATCCATGAAACTTCTATAGATGTCATGCTACAGGTATTAAATTTTGTCTCCTTTGTACATTTGCTACACATCCCTATTTTTTTGCTAGCCTAGGAGACTGCTACTCCTCCAAAGATAAACACATAACCAGTTAAAGACTTCATTTCATTCAGATCTTCTACATAATTGGCATCACAAATACCTATTAATTATAAAATATTACATTGGTGAACCATCTTATAATGCTTGGCTCCTTAAATATATATAAATATCCGTTTTTACTGCTTTTCAATGCTCCGTTGTAGGTTTACTTTGATATATGCTAACAAGACTAATAGCATATGCTAAATTAGGTTTTGTACAAATCATTGCATACATGATACTACCAATAGCTTGTCCATAAGAAATAAATTTCATTTCATCTAGTTTCTTATGATTGGTAGGCGACATTTTGTTACTTAATTTGATTCTCTTAGAAATGGAAGTTTTTACAATGTTATAATTTTGTATTTTAAATTTATTTAATATTGACTCTAGATAGTGATGCAGCATCATTAGCATTGTTCGATAAGACTTATCCTTTGTGGAGGTCCAAGCCTAAGTTTAGGAAGGATTAATTATGGGGGGTACAAGTTGTAAGGGGTTCTTTGTAATAAGGTCTATTGGCTAGGGGTTTGTTTAGAATTAGTTTGGTTTTAGAGTAATTTAACAATTTCTATTTTATTTAGGAAAGTTTCTAACTTTAGCAAGTTTGTTTTGGTTGTAAGCCTTTAAAAGGCCATCCCCACCCCCTTACACAAGAATGAAGTGAAGTGAAGAATAGTTGGAATAAAAAATTGGTTTTGTTTGATTGGTTATGGACCATACTCTCTCTCTCTCTCTCCAAGCTGTGAAACCCTTCCCCTATCTTCCATCACCGACTCTTTGTTCCTCTCATATTCTTTTATATCTTTCTTCCTTAATCATCTCCTTCTTTAGTCTATTTCATCTTTGTTTTCTCTAATCTTTCCTCTTACCTATGGTTCTCCCTTCTAAAATGTTGTTGCATCAATAACTTAAGAAGATATCTAAGTGGTTGTTAAAGAAAACCTAGACTACAGACAACCAGATTACCTCATTGTAAAAAATTGTGGTGGGAAGTAGAAGTTCCAAACGTCTTATTTCAATAGTTATTTCGGTTTGTAGTATTATTTATCTAATTTCTCAAACTCCTTTGGATAGCTTATGTTAAAACTAGGTTATGTAGTAGTTCCCTTCTTAATTTGATTCATACTTTGTGGGTTTATGAACTAAAATCACACCCTTCAAACAAAACCCTCTTCTTTCTTTTCTTTTGGGAAATTGTTTCGTAGTTCATCACCTACAAAAGTCCTAACCCTGCCCTAATATTCCCCTACTTCTCCCCTTTCAATTTCATAGCAAAACTCCATTAAAGGAGCTTAGGATTTTAGGAAAGTTTCAAGAAAAAATAGCTAGAGGGCTTTAAAATCTTGAAATTTTTACTAAAGGTCATTGGATACCTATAGAACATAACCCTAAATTTTCAGATTTTTCTGACACCCGTCAGTGGTATTTTTATAATTTTACCTACTTTTGAAAAATTACAAATTTTCCCTTGACACGAAAATTCTAGATTTTGATTTCTAAATTCATATTTTATCATTAGGAATTTCTTTCCATAAAATTCCACATCAAATAGTTTCTCTATGATAAATATATGGTTAAAGTTTATCTATTCTTTTCTATTTTAATATATAATACAAAGTTAACATCTACCATATCTTTAATTTCAATTTTGAAAAATAACTATTCTTTTATTTTATGAATTAAAGAAATATTATTTGCGGCTAAAAGTATATCATCTACATACAAATCCATTATCAGAAATGTTCTCCTACTATTCAATAAATCCACATTATAACACCAAATTTCATTGTGTTACTAAAATTATAGTGTTCAAATTACCCAGCCATTTACGGTTGGTTTATTGTTTGATTTGGGGACTTGCACTACAAACTTTCTTTAGAAATCTTGTTAATTACATCTATTTTATTATGAGGCAGCAAACCTTTGACTAAAACCCTTGTTACTGGCCTTGTAAACCCAAAAAGCCATTCATGAAATATAAGAGAAAAATATATATATATCTATGACTTTTCATTAATGTCTGGTAGCTGAAATTTACAGCTATGATTACATTTTAAGCTTTTAAACCAAAAATAGATTCTAAACTCACCTAGTCATGCCCATGATTCTATGGGATTCTTGCACCTTAAATATCTTGCTTTGAACAGTACAAAGGTGTAGAAACTTACAACTTTCAATGGAGTGAAGAGATTGAACTTATGGAGGAATGTGAAGGCTTCTTAGCTTTGGAGAAGATGGTTGAATGCTTGCTAGTTGCTTGGACGTATAGGTCCTTGGGAGTTTGTAGAGGACTCATAAGCGTTGGAAAGATGAAGAATGAAGGAAAAGTACCCAAAATGTGTGAAGTTTGAGTATTTATAGAGGAACTGGTGGCTGACTTTGACTCATAATTGGACTCAAGTCACCAGCTAATTTATAGCCAATAGTTGAGGTTGTTTGTTGATTTTCAGCTCCTTTCTTTAGAAGACTTGTTGACTTTCAGCTTCTAAACCCAATAAGGAAAATAAATTATGCATTGTCACGATTATGCCCAATAAATTAAGGGCAATTATTAATAGCTACCAATACTCAAGAATACTATGTAAATTATGGAAATTTATATTTTTGGGGGGATAGCATTTCCAAAAGCTATTAATTCTTTAACTATCATATTCATTTTATTTATGTGGTATACTACATTATCATCATTATTCATCTTACAAGAGTTGTATATTTCTATAAGAGTTGGATGTAGGACCCAGTAATTTGACATAAGAAATTGTTAGCATATATTTTGAAATCCGCCAGTCAATAAATGACATGTGGATTTAGGAGACAGCACAAAAAACCATTACAGAACATGTCACGTTGGATATAAGATGAAACGGGTAATATGCCTTAGTGGATGATAATCGTCACCCCACAACCCAGTCAGCAAGCAAGATGCCCACGATTCAAACTAAAAAATGGTTAAAGACGAACGTGGGAGAAAACTATAGCGTCGAGGAAAAACTTCTATAAATAAAGAAGAATATAAATATAGCAAGGACAAGCAATCATCATCAACAATATCTTTTATCTGTAGCGATAGCATTAGAGTAGGTGTAGTAGTAGCTCAATCCTGTAGTGATTTGAACCCCTGTATCAGGCACTTTGATTGTATTGCAGAACCAGATTCAACAAAGTTCTTCTAAGATAAGGGCATCAGCTAATCTATCTTATTCGAAGAATCGGATTCAATGAGGTCTTCCTTCAACAGTAGAAGAAGGATAGCGACTAATCTGTTTATTTGAAGCTATCTCTATAACCAGCATTATATTCTGTATTTTCAATATTAGTGAATTTTCCTTTCTATTATCAGTCTGGGTGACATTGTTTCATTGTAAAAGCCCTCAGTCTAGAGGAATTACTGAACCCAAACCCTTTTGATAATCTGAATTGGAAAAAACCATCCACATGTTGATCCATAAATAAATGGCATTTAGAATGGACAAACGACCCATTAACTCGAATGGTAACAAGACAAGTGAATTGTCTCAGAACATCGAAAGTAAACTTGATGACCTTATCAAAGGAATCAAAAAAAGAATTTTAAACGATGCTAGTTATCCTAGGCAACATCCTACTAAAAGTGCTCTAACCTTTAGTAGAGAACATCCAAGCTAACCAAAACCTCGACACTAGGGATAGAGGGGTAATTGGAAGAGTGGATATCCTAGAGACATCAAACAAGCTCAGGGGGCATGACAGACCTATCAAGTACCCTGAAGGACCTAAAGTCGAGGATTTCCCTCAGCTAACCCAACAAGAGCTTGTCATGGCCTCGACGAGTTAGGACAGAGGAATCAAAACCCTACAGGTTATCACCTAGGGTCAAGTGTGCCAATAAGGCCAGAAAAGCTTGAGGTACACGAAAACCCTATATTTAAAACTAATGGGATACCTCATTAGGAACAATGGACGTCTTAAAGCAAGGGACACAACCAATACAATGGTCGAAATGGTTACTATGATCCAAATGCCCAATGACTCTATCGAAATGATAGCTTCTGGCAGAATGCCAATGGATACGGGCATTCAGGGCCAGGTCCTCCGCCTACTAGGAGACAAGAACCATTGAACTATTAGGGGAATTCATTTCATGGATAGAATGCCAATGGTACAAATATGTAGTGCCAAACCCAACACTCAATAGAAGACAGGACCGGCCAAATCATTGGGGAGGTCCTACCCCAAACAGTGAAGAATTAGTTGGTACAAGCATAGGGTACAACACTTAGCCTCCACCTTACCAGAGGGCCTACCCATGCCAAGGGCAACCATACGATGTGATACCATAGGCATATGCCTAGAATCCTCAAGAATAGGTTATAGGAGTCCTTGAGGAACTGTATAGACCTGGCCTTAGACGGGCCACACATCCAACATATAGGAAGCCATACCCAGAGCAAATCGATAAGGACTATGAGTTCCCTCGAGGGTATAAGATACCCAATTTTGCTATATTTTTAGGAGAGGATAGTAAAACAACTATAAAACACATCAGCCAGTTCACCATGCAATGTGGGAAATTTTTTAACTTACAGTACTACAAACTCATATTGTTCCCCAATTCCTTGACAAGACAAGCGTTTACTTGGTATACCAATCTCCCGTCAAACTCAATATGAAGTTGGAAAGAAATGGAAGATAAATTTCAATCTCACTTCACTCGAGCAGATATTGGGGTGTCAATGGCTGATTTGGTTAGGTTAAAACAACAGCCAGGGGAAATGGTTGAACAATTTATTATGCAGTTCAAACGAACCAAGGCCAACTGCCTTTGTGGATTACCAGACTTCGAGTTCGTGAAACTCGCCCAAGATGGTCTTGACTTCAAACTTAAAAAGAAGTTCGAAGGAGTAACCTTCTTCGACCTATTCAAGCTATCAGAAAGGGCCACTCACTATGAGAATATCATTAGAGAGGAAAACTAGCGACGTACTTCTTCATATGGGACTTATTACCAAGATCGAAATTATGAAGTCAATCTAGAATAATTTATAGGAAACAGACCTTTCACATGATGCTTTAGCTAGGAAGGATCCCAAGCCCAGGAATCAAATAAGCCAATGGAAGCAATGAAAACGTATTCCTTTGACTTAAATAAAGCAGATTAAATATTTGATTTATTGCTCGAAGCTAACAAATTAAATTAGTTAAAAGACATAAGATCCCAACACATGATGAGTTACATGCAAAGGATGACTGCAAATAGCATAATTCATTTACACACTCAACTAATAAGTGTGTAGTGTTTTAAAATGTCATCCAAAAAAGAATTAACAAAAAGTTACTTTGATTCTTGATAAAATTGAGGTCATGGAGGTAGACATGAACCCCTTTCCAAAACTGGTGGACGTCGATATGTTCACCATAAATTGGGAACCAAAGGGGGAACAAGTAAATATTGAAAGAGTGAACAGAAATACTAAGATTGCACCTTTTATAGGGCTATAACCAAGATCACCAGTTGTGAAAAAGCTCTAGACATCTCAAAAAAGAACTTTTTGAATACTCCGATGCAATGGTATGGGAGCCATAGTTCAAAAACAACAATGAGGGGAGGATTCTAGTTGATGAAGATGATTTTTGCCTTTATGATAGGTGTGGCAGGATAATGGTCAATCTTATGGTCGTAGCTTCAAAAAGAGAATTAGAAGTCCCCATGTCAGCTGAGCTTGCTACAAAAAGGAATGAGCATCCACGACCAATGAATGTCTCTCAGGCCCCTCGCGTTAGGGACTGATGACCCAAAAAATTGGTAAAGGAGAGAGATCAGTATGTAAATAAGCCTTGGATGGGATGGAAACCACCTCGAGAAGTGCCCCAACCAACAAGGACAGTTAAACCTCCTCCAGGGGAAGTTGATAGATGGGTAAAGGTGATTTCGCCTACAAGCAGACAGCATGCAAGAGGCATTCTAGTATACAAGTATGGATATAACCCTGAGTTTCCTTCGATGATAAGAACCAAGAAAAGAATGTGTCTTAGGCAATAGTCCATGGCTCGACAAGGGAACCCATATCAAGGCCTGAATCAGGAGCTAGAAGTATAACAGGAAGCACATGAAGGAAAAAACCGACACCGAATGGTTGATCATCCCCAATCCAACTGCCAAGTTGACACAACATCTAAAGATGAATCGAGTAAAAAGGAACACAAGAATTGGAGAGGGGATGTTTCCCTGTACTCAACATCAATAATAATCAAGAACCCAAGACCATATGTGTGCTCATTGGTCGAAAGCCAAGAAGTCCAACCAGGACAAGCTTCATGATACCCCACCAGTTATCCAAGCTAAATAAAGAAAAAACCAGCAGCAGGAGCATATACCTGGGCCAATATGGCAAAGTTGCCTTCAGATGAAGATGATTTTGGTGATTTTGGGAATGAAGGATTGTTTGCAGATTCCTTCACACCTTCGAAATTAGTTATAAATAATCTGCCTAGTGACACAGGAAACACAACCATGATTCATTTTGGTAGTTATCACGAGAAGGCAGTCGACTACAACATGATACTTACATTTTCTATCAAGTTCAAAGCCCAACAAGACCAGGTCTCTTAAGGTTGAGAAGGAGCTTTGGGACATTATCACCAAGAAACCAGTGGTAATGGAGCTCAAGGAGGACGCATCAAAGGGAGCTGAACCAAAAGCAAACACAGAGGAAGTATAAGATCAGAAACCCTTCCTAGCCTCAGCAAATAATGTTGAGGCCCACCTTTATGATGACAATGTTGGAACTTTCAAGTTTGTGGGACACGATAGCGAGGGAAAACCCATAGAGGTTACCATCCAAAAAATTCAAGAGGATGATACCTTGATAACTGAGGAATTTGAAGAGTTGTGTAGGGAATTAGCTAACCCCTGCTTATCGATAAGGCGAGAAAAATCAGGCCCAAAAAATAAAGAAGGGCTAGATGACTAGCTTGGACTAAGAAAAAGAAGAGGCCATAGAAATGGCCATGAAAAGACTATTAGGATACTTGACAGGAAAAAAAATTTGAAATTTATCTTGCTGAGTATACTACAGACAAGAAACCCTATAAGCATGGAGCATAGAAGTAGAAGAATTAAGTACGACCCCTACTAATTGGATGACTTGAAGGCTGAAGTCTTAGATAATTTGAAGGAAGTAAATTTGGGTTCAACAGAAGACCCACGCATAACGTATGTCAACGCCAAGCTCAAGGTGACAGAGTTCGAGAAGATGACAATAGTCCTGATGCGATGCAAAGACTGTTTTGCTTAGGACTATTCAGAAATATCTGGACTAGATAGAAAGCTTATCGAGCATAGACTGCTAACAAAAGATGGATACATTCCTTTTCAGCAACCACCTTGACGAATGACCAGCGAAGTAGTATTGAAGGTCCAAGAGGAAGTTGAAAGGCTACTAAAGGTAGGGTTCATCCGCCCCACCAAGTATGTCCAAAGGCTCTCAAACATAGTTCAGGTTGTTAAGAAAAATGGTAAATTAAGAATCTATATCAACTTCAAAAATCTCAATATGGCCACCCCAAAAGATGAATATCCTATGCATGTGGCTGACTTATTAGTCGATGGTGCTGCGGGACATCAACCATTATTTTTCATAGATGGACATTCTGGGTATAATCAAATATTTATCGTTGAAAAAGATACACATCAAACTATCTTTCGATGTCTAGGTTCGATAAGAATGTTTGAATGGGTAGTCATGCCTTTTGGCTTAAAAAATGTTGGGGCAACATATCAGCGGGCCATGAATTATATTTTTCATAACATGATTGAAAAATTCATGGAATTTATATCGATAACATAGTGGTAAAATCTCAAGATTTCGACAACCACTTGTTTGATCTAGAAAAAGGGTTCCTCAGGATGAGAAAGCATCAGCTAAAGATGAACCTACTAAAATGTGCATTTAGAGTAAACGTTGGTTATTTCTTAGGTTTCTTGGTACATCATTGAGGAATCGAGATAGACTAAAACAAGGCTAAGGCAATTATTTAAGCCCAACCACTTTCTACAAAGAAGGAGCTACAAAGACTTGTCGAACAAATTAATTTCCTCAAACGTTTTATCTCTAATGTGATAGGAAAGACGAAGGTGTCCTCACTTATACTGTGAGTGAGAGGAAACAAATGTTGATTAACATGAGATATTAAGAATGGATTATTTACAAAAGTACAAGAAAAATGGTTAGAAAAGCTCAAATAAATATAGAAGATAATAAGGACCACCAGATATCGATGACTTGATCATAGTCCTTAACCTCAGATTCGTAGACTGATAATTCTCCCTTTAAGTGTGGTATCTCTTCATATTGAGAGGAATCTCGTTCCATTGCTTTCTTGAGTTCCACACTGGAGGTTTGTAAAATCTCTTTTAGTCTCCTTAAATGAGCCTCGACTCTCGATTTCAGCAATCTGGGCGTTGATATTATCCACTAAGGAAGTCACATGATCGATAGTTGAAGATTGTTGAGAAATGAGAGCATCAATTCGAGTCTTCAATTCTTGACTTTGGATCTCTTTGGCACGCCTCAACTGGAGTTGTTCATAGGTGTCATTTTAGGAAGAGAGAGCCAAGCGAAGACTTGCTCTCTGATCCACTAACAAGTATCTGGGGTAACGAAGTAGTAGATTGCTAGATTTGATGAACGCAACATTGATTATCAAGTCAAGTAGCGCAATCGATGGCCCAACTATAAAATAAGGCCGAAGTGTTGCCAAAGCCTGATGCAGTTGCTCTAATAGCAAAGGCAAGGGCGATGTAGAAGGAGAAGGCCTCATACTCCCTATGACCTCTGAGGTGAAAAGTTTAACTTAAGAAAGCAACTGAGTCAAGTGACCCGAGACCTCCATCAAAGGCTGAACTGGGGCAATTGTCGGCAATGACTCAAAGATAGGATCCTCGATGGGAACCTTTGGGATCTCATTCACAGGCGTGTTGATGGAAGTATCTTCAAGAACCTCTGATGGGGCCACCTTGTTATCCCCATTAGGAGCGTTAGGAACTTGGAAGGTGAGCTCAACTGATTGCAAGTCGAGGTCAATTGCCCTGGCTGATGACTCCTCCTGTGGAAAAGTTTCGTGATCTCAAGAAAAATCCTTGAAGTCCCCGATGTCAAGAAAGTGTTCTCCATCATGCCCTGTAACAGTCTCTTTCTCCTCTATGTTTTTTCTTAATTTTTCTTCTTCAACTTTCTGCTTCTCGATCTCATCTTCCTCTTGTTTCTTTTTCTCTTCCTCTTCATTTCTCCTATTTTCTTTTTTCTCTTTCTTCTTTCTCTTTCACCTCTTCTTTTCTCCTATCTTCCTTAATTTGGCGATTTCTTTCTTCTTCTTCTTTCTTTCTCTTTGCGTCTTCTGTAAATTTTATTTCCTCTTCCTCTTTCCTTTTCATCTCTTCCTCCTTCCTCCTATTAACCTCCTCAATTTCTTGTTGCTTGTCTGGATGAGAATGAGTCAAGAGACCAGGCACAACATGAAGAGGAACCACTGGACAAGCGTTAGCTCATTAAAACTTTAAAACTAATAAAAGTATAAGAAATACAATAGAAATTAAAAAAGGCTTACCTGCTAGGGTAAGGGCCTCAAATGGAGAGCACAATCGACTTTTAATCTGGCCCATTAGCTCTCAAACACTCTCCAGAAAGCTCGACCATTTGGTATCGAAGGAATGTGTCGACTCTGGAATTCCATTGAAGGGTGGGACGTGGAGTGACAACACCGCCAAAATGCATTTTTTCATCTTCTCGAGGAATATTTCTTTCGAACCAGGGGGTTGAATTTCCCATGGAGAGTTTAAGGTAAAAATGGGGGGAGCAGGAATACATTGAACAAGCCCAAATTGTTGAGCACACATATTAGGACAGTAGGCCTCAAGATGCTAAGACTTGTGAAAAACAGGAAGGTCTTTGTAGTAAATACAAGACGCCCAGGTCCTTAAGTCCTTGAGCCTGGAGTGGATAGGGTTTGGCTTCCAAGCAAGATACTAGGTAAAGCCCAACTATTGGTTTTAGAAAAGAAGGAAATGAATATCAGAAAGCACTCGCTACGTGTCGAGAATGATGTCGATGCACCAAGCAAAGGTAGAAGAAGATGACTCAGGATATCAGGCCTCGAGCCAATACTAAGCATAGCAGGATGGGACCTGAGTTTGGTAATTCAATGGAACAGGGACAGACTTAGGAAATATGCATAAACTCAGAATTAGAGAAGCCATAATGGCCCATTGACTAACCCAGAAAATCTCTCTCGAGTCAGGGACCAAAGTGATTGATAGAGAAGGGAAAGCATAAAAGGGCCAAGGGCTAATCGATGACTTGAGACCAAAGCTATAGCTATGGGGACAAATCCTAGAGTAATTTGCTTCGAGGATGAGCAAAACATTAATTTGCACAACTAATAGAGGTAGAACGAGCATTCCTCTGGAAATGTAACCTCGTTGTCAAGTTTGTCCATCTCTCAAGAAAGACAAGAGGTGTACTAAAGACAGGAAAACTCCAAAGGGCAATGGAAAGAAGATTGAGATGAATCATTAAAGTTTATAAGAATAACCTCACCATTCAGAGGGAAATTAAGGAACTGATAAATGTTAGCTAAGGTGATTGACATTGGACCTTTGGGAAGCAAGAAACAATTTGAGGTTGGAAACCAAAAAACTAAAAAGGTAGAAATAAGAAATTTGTTTAAAGGCGTATTTGATTTGGATGAAAGAATGGCTCCGATAATACCAAGCTTCTCCCATTTCTTTTGCCTTTAAGCGAACATGTGATCTACCCAATCAGCCCATGAACGGTTAGACTTGTACTAGGAGCCAGACTTGAGCTTCTTTTCCCATTCACCCTAATCGATGCTCTCAGCAGGGGTTTGTCATGGGATCCCATTCACCCCATTAGACTTGTAACAGAGCTCCATGAAGATCAACGGGGAAGTAATGAGGCATTCGAGGAGGGGTTTCCTTTAGAAAGGCTGGACCCAGGCCGTAACATGGGATCTCGGAACTTGAAGAAGCAGCCTTAAAAGGTAACTCGAGAGAATTGCCATAGACATGGCTCTGTCAGCCATGCTTAAAACGCACAACTTCATAACCTATATCAATGCGGTATCAGTTTCAATAATTGGAATTTCTCCTTCCTTCCTTTGATCATTAGGAGAGGAAGGCTCGATGGATTCGATGTAAATCGGCATAATTTTCTTCACCCTAACCATTAACAACAGTGAATAAGGGAAGAGGGACTATAATGAGAAGAAGATGAGAGCAGAAAGGCGCCGATTAGGAAATGAAAATGAATTCATTGAACTGAAAGTGACATCTATAGGCAATAGCTGACATGACAACGTTAGTACCATAAAACAGCAAAAAATAATACGTGTCTGGTTATGATTCAAACCAAACACATTCGGGGGCATTTGTTAGCATATATTTTGAAATCCATTAGTCAATAAATGACATGTGGATTTAGGTGACAACACAACAAACCGTTATAGAACGTGCCATGTTGGATAGAAGATGAAACAAGTAATACGCCTCAGCGGATGATAACCGTCACCTAACCTATTTAGCAAGCGAGATGCCCACGATTCAAACTGAAAAATAATTAAAGACAAACGAGAGAGAAAACTATGGCATCCAGGGAAAACTTCTATAACTAAAAAAGAAGACAGATACAGCAAGGACAATCAATCATCATTAAAAATATCTTTTATCTATAGCAGTAGCATTAAAGTAGGCGTAGTAGTAGCTCAATCCTATAGTGATTCGAACCCCTGTATCAAGCGATTCGATTGTACTGTAGAACCAGATTCAACGAAGTTCTTCCAAGAGAAGGGGATTGGCTAATCTGTCTTATTCAAATAATCAGATTCAACGAGGTCTTCCTTTAATAGTAGAAGAAGGACGGCGGCTAATCTGTTTATTCGAAGGTATATTTGTAACTGGCATTGTATTTTGTATTTCAATATTAGTGAAATTTCATTTCTATTATCAGTCTAGGTGACATTCTCTCATTGTAAAAGTCCTTGGTCTGGAAGCATTACTGAACCCAAACCCTTTTGATAATCTGAATTGGAAAAAACCATCCACGTGTCGATCCATAAATAAAAGAATTTTTGTTGACAACCAACAAATATATTAATAGGATAAAAAATTTGTTTAACAAACTTTTATTCTTCAAAGAGTACTTTAACATCAAGTTCCATAAAAGTCAACATTCTAATTATAGCTATTATAATTTTGTTAAATATTTATCATATTTTCTTCTAAAATTAGTATTTACATTTTCATTGGGTGTATCAGGAATAGGTGCATCCAGAATATGATCAATATTGTCCATTTCTACAAAATGTCTTATTCTATGTTTCCACATATGAAAATTACTTCCACTTAATTTTTTTATTTTCCTTAATTAATTTGAAACAACTGAGTTAGATGTAAACATTTCAACACAAATGCAGAATCACTATTAAACATATTTTTCAAAGAATCACAAATGGATTAATTCATTTAGTAAATAAAGTATTTTTTAATATTATAAGAATACATTTGGGCTAGGAAAACCTGGGATTTGAATAAATCAAAAATAATTATAATTCAAATTTTTGTCTTGTGCTGTTACATAAACATATAAATTGAAAAGAACACACATATGATTTGCAATCAATAGGACGGTTGGTGCTTCCAAATCAATTTTGGGTTGAAGGCCCTCAATCGAATAATGCCCTACAAAAGAATTTTGTATCTGATGAAGAAGGAGAACAAAGTTTGTGATGGATTCCAAAATTTCATGTCGCTATGGCCATTTCATGGTGTATTTCTGGGCCATTTTCTTTCTTCTTTTTCTTCTCCTATGACTTTTCCTATTTTGGTTTTCCAAGGGACGTGTGAATGAAGAATACTTTCTACCTCTTTTATTTTAAAGAAACCTAAAAGGTTTTTGATCTAACGCACCTTGACTCATGAGCTTTTATTGCAGCAGCATAATTCTAATCATGTTTATGCTCTGATAATACTAAAGAAAAAAATAAGAATTGACACTTATAGACCTATCATTCAAGGTTAAGGGTACAAATGCTTCTAATTCTCTCATCTTAGGATATGTCTCTCTCTCATCTTAGGATGAGCTCTTACCTGGCTACTACCTCAACCATATTGACCATCATCTTCCACAAAAGCTAAAACACAAGATGGATAGTGATCAGGAATAACTGGTCACCAGATTTGCAGCACTTCTCAAAGACAAAGAAGAATCATAACAAGTTGATATTGAGTTGTCAGATACCAAAGAAGTCAAAGATTGGAAGACATGCCTTCTTGCGAAAGTCTATACTAATAAAAATGTGAGTTTTGTCAGACTTAAGGAATCTCTTGTAAGGGCTTTGGAGCAGTATGGTCAGACCAAGATCTCTGAGTACTACAAAGGGGCTATTTTAATCAGATTCCCAGACACCAACTCCTTGGAGAAAGTATTGATGTTGTCTCCTTGGTCATTTAATAATGACCTTGTTGTGTTACAAAGATGTAAAAAAGATAAGGATCTAGAGAAGTATGAGTTCACAAACACAGAGATGTGGATTCAACTTCACGGCTTGCCGGTAGATTACCTTACGGAAAAAATAACATACAAAATTGCAAAGGAGCTAGGGGAACCGGCCTTTATTCCACCGGGAAAAAGTATCAAATGGAGCAAATACGCGAGAATCAAAATTCTCTTGTATCTCATAAAACCCATGAAGAAACAAATCCCCATCAAAAAGGTGAACAATGAGGATGGAAAAGTTGATGTAAAATATGAGAGGCTGCCAAGGTTCTGTAGGTTCTGTGGACTGGTCAGCCACACGCATGAATCATGTCACAAACTATTAGGACTCCGAGAAACCATTCTCTCTAAATACCCAGAGCACCTTCACACCCAACTACTTGAAATGTTACAATGCTCATACAATGATGAGATCAAGGCGGAGGGGGGAAGATGGAGACAGGGCCCAAAATACCTAGAAGAGGTAGAAGTAGTTGATTCCACAAGAGACAGAGAAGATACATCTCAATTAGTCCGGTGGGAGGAGAGAAACACTGGCGACTAGCAGAGACACAAGCTAACATGGCATGAATCAAATCCATTCAAATCTGTGGCTGACAAGGCAATTGGAAATACCAAAACTAAAGGAGCAAATGGCAAACCCATGAAATCTGCTAGCCTGGGAATCAAGGCCAACTTGATCTATGCTCATCCAGTAGGAAAGTCCAACAATCTCAATAAATAAATTCTCCAACAAACCATGTCTGAATAGCAAGGAAGGAATGTATCATGCACCTCATGAGTGTTTGAGCCAATTTGGACAACTCACAATGGGTGGGGGAGAGATCTCCTTAAGATCTTATACAAACCAAAATATGAGGGATCAAGAAGAAGCACATAAGTAAGTACATTAATCAGGCGTGATTCCTTGCAAAAAACTACCAAAGTGGGTGAGCAAATCTCGAATAACCACAGCCCTAAAGAGATAGAAAGGAATGATTCTCAATATTTTCCACACCCTAACAAAGCTCAACCAAATAAGGGGAAAGAAATCGAAGGAGAAAATCAAGGGAGAGATATCTGCAACAAGGAAATACTCCCAAGCAATCCGTGTGAATCCAACTCACATTTTCAATCAATTGGAATTGAGGTAGAAGGCCACTTATATGGAAAGAATCCTCCACAAAATCCCTCACATAACAGGATAAGCAACAAGTTGGGAAAGGTGTAAGGGGAAGATCAAGAGAACAAGTCATCCCCACCACACAAACCAAACGCTAATCCACTTCAGGTTAGTCCAACAACAGAACCAAACCCAACCCATGGACCGACCCAAGTAACTCCAATGGAAACAGATGGATGCCTGGAGACACCAGTATTTTCAAAAGCTGAAAACTCCAACAGTCAAGAAAAAAAATATTGGGGGAAAATCCGGGCACTCGAATTTGAATTACCTAATTCCAAAAGACATGATTGCATGGTTGGTAATACATCAAAATTGAAAGTGCCAGCTCAATTGGTGGGAAGGAAAATAATGCAGAGGAATACTAAACAAAGGAGGAAGACTACACAAGCTCAGTCCAATGAAGCTATAAGCATCTCAACTGAAAGGGTGGTGGCTGGCCCTGAATAGCCGCAAGGAGAATGAAGGTACTTTCCTAGAACTGTCGAGGTGGAGGCAGTGACTTAACAATTGAGCCAATAAAATCATTGCTACGGCAACTCAAGCAAACATGATATTTCTCTCTGAAACCAAATTGCCCGAAGAAAAATCAAAAAGAAAATTAAGATTGGTGTATTAAATTGCTTCATTGTACCATCTAATGGGAAATCAGGGGGACTTTGGCTCCTTTGGGATGATTCTATATTATGTAAAGTGCTTATATCATCCAATAATTTAATTATTGCTAAGATCCAAAATATTACAAATTTGCGAAAATGGGATCTAGTTGGAGTATATGGATGTCCAAGGAAAAATAAAAGAAATAAAATTTGGAATGATATTAAGTACTTTTCTAATGGATATATTCACCCTTGGTGCAGCATAGGAGATTTTAATGCTATTTTGAGTCTAACAAAAAAAAGGAGGATATTCGTACCCAGATCAAGCTTACAGGGACTTCAAGGATATGATTAACCACTGCGGGTTAATTGATTTAGGATATTCAGGGCCGGCCTATACTTGGTCAAATAGGAGAAGGTCACAAATTCTCATCAGAGAACGGCTTGATAGAGCTTTTACAGATCCCCAATGGAGACTACTGTTCCCAAATGCTTCAGTCCTACATCTCCTAGCAATAAATAGTGACCACAACCCTATTCTTCTAAACTTGGAGAAGTCCAAAAGGAAGTTTAAGAAGAGACCTTTTCGGTTTGAAGCAATGTGGATCTATCATGAAAATTTTATGGAATTCTCTCAAGCTTATGGGGTCAGAGCTGTGACATAAGCATTGTATCAAAGCTGAACAACTACAAAAAAAAGAAATTAAAAAATGGAGCAGACAGAAATTTGGGAACATCCAGAAAGATCTTGCCAGTCTAAGGGAAACCCTAACTCAAATTCAAGCTGGAGCTGCTTCAGAGGAGAACACCCAAAAAGAGGGAGAAATAATCAAGAAATACAACGAGCTACTCAAGGATGAGGAAATGTACTAGTTGCAACATTCAAGTATTTCCTGGATAAAAGATGGTGATAGAAATACAAAATTCTTCCATGTATCCACTCTTAACAGAAGATAGATGAATCGGATAGTAGCAATCAGAGATGGGAATGGAGATTGGAAGGAAGACTCAGATGGAATCAATTCAACCTTCATTGATTATTTCAACAATATATTCACCTCCTCCAACCCAATGGACATGCCAAAAGAACTAGAATTGACAAGGGAACTGGTCACTAAAGATGAAAATGAAAATATCTCAAGAATCCCAACACAAGAAGAAATTAAAGATACCATCTTTGCTATGGCCCCTTTAAAAGCTCCAGGTCCAGATGGCTTACTAGTGTTATTCTATCAAAAATGTTGGGATACAATTAAGAGGACGTTGTCAAGTATGTTCAAAAATTTTTTAGGGATAAGTATTTTGCAAGGGAGATTAATCATACCTATATAGCTCTTATTCCCAAAAAATTGCAAAATGAATTTCCCTCTGACTATAAACCGATAGCTCTGTGTAATGTGTTATACAAGGTGATAGCAAAAATATTGGCAAACAGAATTAGGCCAACCCTACACAGGCTAATATCTCCAACTTAAAGTGCCTTTGTCCTTAGATGACATATAATAGACAACATAATTATTGCAAATGAGCTTTTTCATTCCATGGGGAAAATGAGAGGCAAAGAATGAGCATTTGCACTGAAGCTTGACATGTCCAAAGCCTATGATAAAGTCAAATAGGGATTTCTCAAAGCAGTGTTGCAAAAACTAGGCTTCAACCAGCCTTTGTAGATATGCTCATGGAATATGTCACATCGGTTACCATGTCTATTTTAATTAATAGACCATTAGAGGGATTTATTCGGCCCAACAGAGGAATCAGACAAGGATGTCCCTTATCCCCTTATATTTTTATCATATGTGCAGAAGTTTTCTCACAGTTGATAACAAACATGAAAATGAGTTCTCAAATCAAAGGGCAACGCATCAACAGGTATGCCCCATCTATTTCACATTTAATGTTTGTTGATGATTTATTTGTGTTTGGTAGATCCAACATAAATACAATCAGCAAAATTAAGGATCTTTTAGAGCAATATGGAACTTGGTTGGGGCAGCAAATCAATTTCCAAAAATCCTCAATTCACTTCAGCAGAAACGTGAGTCAAGTGATAAAACAAGAAATAGTAAAATTAATGGGTGTTCAATACATGAAGAAATCAGAGAAATATCTGGGATCTTATCTGCTACTGGACCCATCCAAGAGAGACTCTTTTCAATTCTTGACTCAAAAGGTGTATACAACATTATCAAGCTGGAAGGCAAAACTCTTATCTCATGCCGGAAAAACGGTTTTGATCAAATAAGTTCTTGCTTCCATCCCGGTCTACCATATGGCAACAAGCATCATCCCAAAGGATATATATAGGAAAATAAGCACAAGTCAGAGGGATTTCTAGTGGGGATTTAAAGAAGGGGAACATCATCTCTACCTAACAAATTGGAAGCACTTTCAAAGCAGGAAAAATACTGGAGGCTTGGGCATTAGAAATCTAGAATATGTGAACAAAGCACTGATAGTAAAGCTTGGATGGAGATTTCTTGAAAACCAGGATGAGATCTAGATAAAAATTCTCAGAGCAAAATACCTGAGAAATCAATCATTTTGGACGGGGAAATGTACTTCAAATGCATCTTGGACTAGGGAGACATCATGAAATGTAAAAATCTCCTCAAGCAAGGAACATGTTGGTTTATAGGTTCTGGACACAACATAGACATCCTACAGGACCCATAAATTCCTCACTTCAAAATTCTTATGGAGTATGGGAATTCAAATTTAGAAGGCATATCCAAAGTGCAGAACCTTATTGACAAAAGCTCTAGATCGTAGAAAGAAGAGCTTGTAAGATCTATTTTTGATGAGATAATAGCCGCAAAGATTCTGTAAATACATCTAGTCAAGGGTGCGCCCTAGGAAGAAGAC
>JAOXJP010276526.1:0-19796 GCA_025762735.1 Platanus orientalis
GTGTGTGTGTGTGTGTGTGTGTGTGTGTGTGTGTGTGCGCGCGCGCGCGCAAGAGAAGGGTGTTTGCTTCATTGGTCAAAAGTATACTTTTAAGTGTAGAAAGATGTTAATTAAAGTCTTAGCATGCACATTTTAACTTAAATTGTATTATTGTTCACGCCTAACCCATTTTACCTGGACGATCCTGAGTTGGTTTAGGGTTAAGTACATTTGGCTTGGGTTGGGCTCAAATTTAGTGCCACGGTAGCAGATGAGTTGGGTTGCAGATAGACAGCTCGAATCTTAGGGTAAGGAGTGATGTAGTACAAAATTGTAGAAGCCTTGAGATAATTAAGTAATAACCAAAAGTTGAAATTTTGGAATTTCAGCCCAGTGGCAATTTCATATTTTTTTTAAATGAAAAAATTATCAAAATACCCCTCTGATATGTCAGAAAATTTTCAGACTTTAAGGGTATTCCATGCAGACCTTTATGATACTCTCCTCAAAATTTCAAAGAATTTGAAGATCTTTAGCTATTTAAACTAGAAAAATCCCTAAAAAACTATGCCCAAAAATAATAGAAACATTAGGAGAATCCAATACAATAATCCGATGCTTCAAGCTTTTTGAATTCTGATTTTTCCTCTTATAATGTAGATCTAGACCTCTTGAAAAATAAAAAATCAGCCCGAATAGTCCCTTCACAGTGGAGATAAAAATTTCTAAACTCTACTTATACTAGGAGTGCAGCCTGGTACCACTATAACCTGCCCCTACTTTATAGGGTTTGGTTTTAATACCACAGGAGGGATCGCCCAAGGATTGTATAGGTTATAGTGGAATGGTTTGATGAGATATGAAGGAGTTGGTGGATGGTGATGATATTAGTGATGGAAGGTTGACTACTGCAGAAAATTTTGATGGAGAAAATATGAAAAAACACTGGTAGGGAAGATGATGGATGAAGAATAAGATGGGGAGGGTTTTATGTGGAAGCTATAAGGAGATGGAGGATTTAATGGAGAGAGGGATGAAGAATAGGATAAGAGAAGAGGAAATAAAGAAGAAGAAAATAAAAGAAAGAAACGAGGGAGGTAGAAGGAGATCTTTACTTGAACGTAGCGAAGGAGAAGAAGAGGGGAGACTAAGCTTAATCCTAGGGAAGAGATTGGCTCCCAAGCCTTGGGAAAACCAACACGTCTTGTGTTCTTTTCTTCAATAATATTCATTGCCTTTTTATTCCACTCTTATGCCTTTAAATAGGCTTACATCAATATATATAAAAAAGAAGTTGCTAAAATAGAAAATTTCCTAATAAAAATGAACTTTCTAAAAAGATCAAACTAGTCCTAAAAAATAGAAACTTTTGCTTAGTCACCAAGTAATGGAGCCACTTCTAATTACATACAGAGATATATATGAGCAGATCTTTGCTTCCACGATTTGGAGACTAAGTGGACCCTACACTTGGATGATTCAAAAGAGTACTTGCACAAAGAATGGTTAGAGAAGATAGTTGGATGAAGAAGAGAATAAGAGAAGAAGCGAGAAAAGAAGAAATAATTAACGAGGAATCGTATTAGGAGGGCATATTCATACACTGGTATTTATACCAGTACTCTATTAATATACCAAACTTATGGTGTACTAATGATCTAGGTATATAATACCCTTATGATACACAACACTCCCCCTAAAGCTGGAGAATAGATATCAACTATTCACAGCTTGCTGACAAATGACAAGAATTGCACTCCCCCAAGTCCCTTCACAAACATATTGCAAAGAATGGTTAGAGAAGATAGTTGGATGAAGAAGAGGAGAAGAGAAGAAGCGAGAGAAGAAGAAATAATTAACGAGGAATCGTATTAGGAGGGCATATTCATACACTGGTATTTATACTAGTACTTTATTAATATACCAAACTTATGGTGTACTAATGATCTGGGTATATAATACCCTTATGATACACAACACTCCCTCTAAAGCTGGAGAATAGATATCAACTATTCATAGCTTGCTAACAAATGACAAAAATTGCACTCCCCCAAGTCCCTTCATAAATATATTGGCAAGTTGATCTTTGGTTTGTATATATGGAATAAAAATATTGTCTTTCTTAACATGATCCTTGATGAAGTGCCTATCCACCTCCACATGCTTAGTTCTGTCGTGTTCTACTGGGTTATGTGCAATGTTTATTGCTGCCTTATTGTCACAGTAAAGACTCATCGGGCCTTGTATTGGATGCCCCACTTCCATTAGCAACATCTTAAGCCATATGGATTCGCAAATCCCATGAGCCATTGATATGAATTTAGCCTCTACACTGGACCTTGCAACCATAGACTGTTTCTTACTCCTCCAAGTCACAAAGTTTTTTCCCATAAACGAATAATAACCTGAAGTAAACCTACGATTTGTCCATGATCCTACTAATCAACATCAATATATACTTCAAAACGAGAGTGTCCATGTTTTTTATATAGTACACCCTTTCCTAGACACCCTGTTAAGTATTTTAGTACTTTGTACGTGGCCTCCAAGTGATCTTGAGTGGGAGCATGCATAAATTGGCTGATTACGCTCACTACATAAGTAATATTAGGATGGGTTAATGATAAGTATATGAGGCATCCTACCAGCCTTTGATATCTTCTTGTATCTCAGCCTTTCACTGTCATCTTATCTTAATCTATGATTAGCTTCTATAGGAGTCATACAGGGTTTGCAACCAGTCATCCCTGTTTCTTCCAACAAGTCCAAAACATACTTCCGTTGAGAAATAAAGATGCATTGTGTTGATCTAGCAACTTCTATCCAAAGAAAATAACTCAATGAGCCTAGATCCTTGATTTCAAACTCTTTTGTCAATTCATTTTTTAGCTGTGCAATTTCCACTTCATCATTTTCTGTGACAACTATATCATCAACATACATAATTAGAGCTGTTATCTTAAGTCCATGACGCTTGGTAAAGAGCGTGTGATTTGCCTGAGCTTGGCTGTATCCTGCATTGATCATGACGGCTCTAAATCTTTCAAATCAGGTGCGGGGAGATTGTTTCAGACCATATAAGTCTTTCTTCAACTTACACACACTTCCTCCTCTAAGTCCCTATGTAAGAAGACATTCTTCACATCAAATTGTAAGAGAGACCACCCTTGATTTGTTGTTAGGGATATGAGTACTCTAATTGAGTTCATCTTTGTAACTGAGGAAAAAGTTTCTTGATAGTCTATACCATAAGACTGAGTGTAGCCTGTTGCAACTAGTCTTACATTATATCTTTCCACATATCCATCAGACTTGTATTTTACTGTAAACACTCACTTGCAACTTACCATTTTCTTTTCCTTAGGAAGATCAACCAGCTCCCATGTCTTGTTTCTTTCCAATGCTCTCATTTTATCTTCTATGACACTTATCTATTTTGGATGGTTTAAAGCCTCAGCTACATTCCAAGGAACTATGATGGAGGACAAGGCAAAGGAGAATTTGCGAAAAGGTAGTGATAATGCATGATATGATACAAAATTAGATATTGGATGTTGAGTACATGATCTCACCCCTTTTCTAAGGGCAATAGGCTGGTTAAGATTCAAATTCTCAGGAGCTTGAGTTGAGATGGGGGAAATTGGAAGAGTTACACCACCTATCTTAGGAGGAGGTTCCGAGGGAAAGTCTTGGAGTGGTTCATGAGAAGGTGGATCTGGCTCTTGTACTCCCTCTTATTTCTTCCTTTGACTGTAGTATTTCAACTCTTTCTCATCTTTTTTACCATCATTCTCTCCTTTTCCACCATTACCATCAAAATGATATATGGGAACTGACATTGGATATGTTTTCCAGGACAACTCTTCACCCACAAGATGCCCCCCTGAAGAGTGGTTTAACTAGGAGAAAAGAAAAGAATAGATTAAAAAAATGTGACATCCTAGACATAAACTTGCGACGTGTAGGAGGTATATAACATTTATTGCTTTTCTGATCAACACCATAGCCAGGAAATATGCATTTGAGGGCCTTGGGATCTAATTTAGAGCGATCGGATTTAGGAACGTGACCATAACAAATGCAACCAAAGGTTTTTGGAGGAAGGGGAAACAACTGAGAATTGAGAGACAACACAACATATAGAGAATTGTAGGAGAGGACCCGTTGTATGGTTTTAATGTCGAAACTGTTTAACACCTAACCCAACGTTCACCTTATTAAAATAATCAGTTTCAAAAGCAATTGCTACTCATAATGCCCAACATTTGAAAACTTGTAAATGTATATATTATTCTTTAACGATAAAGACAAAACAGCTTTAATTCTCACATGTAATTGTTGAAACTTGAATGTTTTACATAACGGTTAGCAATCAACAAAATTATTTATTATAATATTTATATTTTGAAATTAATATACTAACATTAAACTCACTTACACATAAGACATGCATTAGCAAATCTATAAGAAGTTAAAATACCCATAAACCTAAGTTCAAAACCCATATTTGCATGGTACAACTAGCCCCTAATTTGCTTGCCTATCGATTAAAAAAATCTATAATATATTAGATCTACTTTCATTAGTTAGGTGTATAAAGAAAATAGCCAAGAAAGCATGATAGATAAGAACATTTATTAACTTGGTTGATGATTACTTTTATTTTTTCTGCTATTAATTTGTTTAATTAGAATTAATTGGTTCATATTATACAATCAAATCTATGGATTATCTAATGGTTGAAGATGACAACAATTGTTTTAGCCTTGATTCAGGATGATTTCTCAATCACCATCTTTGATTTATGAAAGTGAAACTATTTGGGGTTGTCAATAGGTTGAATCCAACCACACCAACACCAGGATCTTATTATAAACATTGGATCCAAGTTTAGTGTGAAATAGGTGGTTCAAAAATTGAATTTTATAATGAAAAACAAAATAAGGAGGAAAAAATCACCAAGCATATTTGTGTTAGGGGCTATAGGGCCAATAGAATTGTATAGACCACTTATAATTTTCCATGTGTGCCATATTGAAAGAATTGGAAGCACTCTTAGATGAGTCCTACCTAAGAAATTAACTAGGCCAAAATCAGCTTGAGTTGGTTTTGATGTCCAAAACCAATGGAGTTGGATGATTCCAATAGAATATGTCAAAGGTTATTATTGGTCGTTAATCAATGAAGATGTTCTTTGCTCTTGCTTGAACGATTAACAATGTTCAAGAAATAAGTTTGTTACATTGTAGTAAAACTATTATATGAGTGAGTCACCTCAATTCTCTACATTTAAATATGTTTTTTTTTTTTGTTTTTTGTGAATTACTGAATAAAAACTTAATTCCAAACATGGACTCTTTTCTAGACTTTGATGAACTTCAAGTAAGACAAATTTATGCTGCCAATTAAGTCCAACACTCCTGTAAAGAAATATGGTTGCCAAAATCTGAAACAACCACTTCTCAAATAGTGCAACAAAGTCACATTAGCCGAAGGACTCACAACCAAGTAAAGATGATGAATACAATGATGAAGATTAAGGGAAAAGTTCAACATTACTTAAATTAAATACATGACTTGTATAAAACCACCAATTGCATTAAATAGCTAGATAGGAGTTTGGAGATGATGTTGGATTCCATTTCACTTTTGATATGAGAATTTTGAAGGGCTTCTTATTAAGGGCTTTTCAAAGGAAGAGTTATGGAGAAAATCACCCAACATGTATATATAGATATTGGGATGACAATTAGGCATAAATCAACACTTAAACATGAAGTTACTAATCGGTTTCCATGGGTAAAACAAACCTATATGGGATTGTATAGGAAGTTGATGAATAAGCATGGGAAAATAATATGCTTGACTAAGAATTATGGAAACAAAAAAATGATTAAATGGAAATTGATGAGGTTCATGGGAAATGAAAAGAGGTTTGTATGGGAAAGAGAAGCAGGTGATAAGGGAGGGAACAAGGAAATTTATGATGATGAGTTCTCATGAAGTGTAGACTTTCAAGAGAGTTTGAATTTAGGTTTATGGGAAATAGGAAGTGAGGTGGAAAAGAGTGTAGGAAAGTGACTTGTGGCATCCAAGTGTGAGAATGGTCCATAGTACAAAATGATAAAAAATAAAAGAAATTATATTATATTTATGACATCACTATACATCACTCAAAATAAAATGGAAAAAACTAAAAATTTTAGAAAATGCACTTTAATTTTGAACATTCCCCCTTAAAGTGATTTTCTATAAATTAAATGAAGCTTTGTTTAAAAAAAAATTCAAATAAACATTTAAAGAGTGATTTGGTGAGAATGTTGGCAAGGTTGTTATTGCTTCACACCTCCAATACTTCAATTGTACCCTTGAGAACATTTACAGGAATGAAATGATATTCAATCTCAACATGCTTGGTCTTTGTGTTACAAAATGGATATGTTGCAAGCTTTAGAGAACTTGGCTGTCAATATAATTAATTGTTAGTCTGTGAATTAGTGAAGAAACATCCTTGATTAAACATTGCCATTGCACACACATTCTTGTGTGTTATTAAGAGTTGCAATGTTATGCTTTGTCTCTATTCTAGAAATAAATATTGAATATTTTTTTCTTGCTACACCATGAAGTACTTGTAGATCCATAAAAGAAAATATAACCAGATGTAGACTTATAATCATCTAAGTCACCATCCAAATTGGTGTTAGAAAAACAATGCAATTCAAATCCAACACCCTTCTTGAAAAAAAGACACATGTCAAGGGTAAGACACACATTTATGAAGATCCATTTTTTTGCTTCCAAATACGGTCACGAGGAGCTTGCATATAGCAGCTAACAAATCCAACTAAAAAATAAATGTTGGGTTTTATGATAGTCAAGTATATGAGGTTACCCATAAGAAGCCAATAAGGTTGAGGATCCAAAAAAAGTTTTCTCTCTTCATGCCATAACTTTATATTAATTGGCTATATGAGGAGTAAAACATCGCTTGCTTTGGTTCAACCAAAACTTATTCATAATCTTTTTTGCATAGCCTTTTAGACATACCAAAATATAATCTTCCACTTTTAAACCAAAAAGTGATAATTTTACCCAAATCTTCATTCAAAATAAATGGATAATTCAACCCAAACCTTGGTAATCTTGCCATCATCATTGCCAGTAACAATCACATCATCCACATATAAAAAAATTATGACATGCAGTTTTCCTTGCTTCTTAACAAGAAAACTATAATCCAAGTTAAAAGAAAAATAATCACAAAATTGTAAGTATTCGACAATCTTACTGTACCAAAATTTAGGGGCTCACTTTAGCCTATAAAGGGCATTTTTGATAAATATACTTTGGACGAGTATGAGAAACACACCGATGTGACTATTTTATATAAATATTCTTACCAATCTCATCATATAAAAACCATTTTAACATCAAGTTACCATAACTTTCACCTAAGACAAGCCATCAAAGAAATGACAATTTGAACTGATGTCATCTTCGCAATGACACTAAATGTCTCATTTTCTACATACTTTTTAGAGAACCCTTGAGCAACTAGCCTTGCTTTATACCTAGCTATCCATACTCCCATCCACCTTTCGTTAATTTTTATAATTTACTTACATGTGATAGACTTCCATCCTTACACTTAGGAATATTTTTAATGAAAGCATACATCTCCATATCTATGGAGTAATCCCATTCTTTTATACTTTTTAAGTACTTTAGCAAAATAAATTGACTCATTATCTTCATTTGGACTTGAAACAAATAAGAATGCAAATCTACAAAATTTTCATCCTTACACTGAGTGGACAAAACAATTTTGCTACTTGGTTCTCCTAAGTGATGGAGCACTCTCAATGTCTTCAATGTTATTTGAAACACCTTGTAATCTATTTAGGTCATGGAAACCAACACCACTGCCCCTATCATATTGGCTCCCTAATAGACAAAGAAAAGAAACTATCAGCTAACATAGGGTGCTTGGTATCATTGGCAGACTAATTTCTTTATATGGTTCAACATTAACATGAGGATTACTGCCAACACTCTCTAAGAAAGCACCCTCCACTCCATCATATGATAAAAATCCTTTAAAGACAATATCTCAAGAAAAATAAAAATATGAGTTTCTAGATCCATACACTTTCACCATTTCTTCTTTTTATCATAATCAATGAAAATGCATTTTTTAGTCTTAACATCCAATTTGATTCTCTTTATATTTAGAACATGAAAATAATAAAACGAACGAAAAACTTTAAATTTTTTTTTATACTAGACTTCTCTCAAAATATCAATTCATTGTGAGATCTCATTTTATTCAAGCTAAGGCACCTGATTAATAACATAAGTTGAACATGTCATACCTTCCACTCATAAAGTCTTTGGGAATTTTTTGTGAGCAACTGATTTTTACATGTCTCTATAATATGCCTAATCTTCCTTTTAGTCATACCATTTTGTTGTGGTACTTAGGCACAAGAAAGTTTCTTTCCAATACCATTTGATTTACAAAATAAGAGAAATTCATTTCCCCCCATTTTCAATTCTTAATGTCTTAATCCACTTATTAAGAACATATTCAACGACTATTTTAAATTCCTTAAAATTTGAAAACACATTTGATTTCTTTTTGCCAAAGTAAACCTAAATGGCTTTTTTAAATCATCAACGAATAACAACTTATAACGGAACCCCAATTAAGAGGGTGTCATACAAGGTTATAGTAAATCATTATGGATAAGCTTCAATGAGACATTTCATATAGAAATTGATTTTCCTAATGGAAGACAATGTCTCTCAACATATTGATACTGTTCACATACTTTACCACTGAAAAAAATAGTCAATTTGGGTAGCTCATTCACCAAAATTTTTAAAAAATTATAACTTTAAATTTATTTATGCTAAGATGCCCCAATCTAGCATGTCCAATTGATGCTTTATTATTTGCACTAATTTTATCAACATATGATGATAAAACAAATAAATCTTTAACTTTCTTACCCGTATGGATGACATTGGCCTTCAAGCTTATAATATTTCGAAGAAAGTTCATGTCTTTAAGCCCAAAGAAGATGTAGTGACTCAAATCAATGGCAAGGTCAAAAAAAAGATTATTCTTCATAGTGGGTACTTGAAACACACTATTGAACATGATATGATTATCTTTATCACCTTTGATAGTGATCAATCCTTCATTTTCAACTAGATGAATGGATTTTTCCACTGTTATATTAGCATCATTGCCTTAGTCTCAAAAGCTTAAGAACTTTTACTCATTGACAGTTAGATGATGCTCGTAACCCGAGTCCACAATCCAATCATTTTCAAAATTGATTGATGTCAAAGCAATGTCTGTGATATCCATAATTTTTTTCTCACTCCTTATCATCTCTACAATCAACTTTCTTCTTAGCTATATTTTCACCCTTTAATTTTACACAACAATTCTTTTTTACGTATTTAAGTTTACCACATTGGTAATACTTGACATATTTTCGATTTCCATCTCCCTATCTAGATGATTTTCAATAATTTCCATGCTTATTAGAAGCTTCCATATAGTTTTTAAGATTTTTGAAACCTCTACCTTTGTCTTTCTCTTTGCTAAAAAATTTCTTCTTTATTGAGAAAAGGGCATCTCCATCACTCATAAAAATAGAACATTTGGCTATTTACCGAGTCAAGGACTCTTGTGATGTGATGTTTTCAAAATCCACCAAAGATGGTTGAATAACCTATATACCCTTGAATAGAAGTGACATAAGGGAATATACTCCCTCTTTAACTTATGACCAATGTGTCACTTTATTTGTACCTTTGAAATTTGTTTTTTTGGATCAAGAAGAAAATCTTTGAATATAGGATTTTGATCTTCAAGAAAAAATGAAAGTAGAGAGATCACCTAAATTAAATTTGTCAACTTATTCTCCAATGGTTGTAACCAAACCACAACCTTTTAATTAAATAACCTATCAAGGTAGTTTAAATATCACAAGCCAATTTACAGTCCATAATGGGATCAAACAATCCATGAGAATTGGATCACTTTAATATAGACTTTGCCTTTGAATTTAACATCCTCTATTTTTTTCAATGGATCGACATTATCTTGAGAATTTTGAGGAGCCTCCACATCAAGTCCATTAACAAGATAGGACTCTTTACAAGACCTCCATATCGTATAACTAGATTAAGTGAACAACTCAATATGAAAATTATTAAACCTTCTACCTGAATTCATCTTTACAATAACAATTTTATTTTTCACCAAGGGAGAGGATATCACCATAACTCTTGTAACTCTGATACCATATGAAGAAAGACAGTAGCCAAAATCAGGACGATCACTTCTCAAATGGTGCAACAGAGTCACACTAGCCCAATAAACGAAACTAATAAAGAAGCAAGGGAATCAAATAGATGAAGATATGGAGAAAATTTGAACATGACTTGAATGAAATACATAGCTTTTATGAAACCACCACTTGCATAGCTTGGAGATAATGTTAGATTTCCATTACACTCTTGATATAAGTTTTGATGGACTTCTTAAGGGCTTTTCAAAGGAAGAATTGTGGATAAAATATCCAATATGTATATATAGACGTTAGGACGAAAATTAGGCATAAAATACACTTAAACATGAAGTTACTAATGGGGTTTCATGGGTACAAGGAAGTCATATGAATTGCATAAGAAGTTGGTGAATAATGAGTATGAAAAATATACATGTTTAACTAAACCTTATGAAAACAAATGAATGATTGAATGAGATTTTGTCGCGCCCCAAAACTCGTACCTGTACGGCCATGAATTTTGGCATGTGACATTAACACATCACTTCACTTTGCATTCATTCATTCTTACTCTATATAATCTTTTTTTTTCTCTTTCTTTACACTCATACGCAACAGAGTAATACATCAATCACTTTCTAATAATCACATCCTATAAGTTTGACCTGTATAAAATCCCATAACTCACACCATAATCCTGTAAATAATCCATAAACAATGCCTAACATTCCCATTCAATTAAATAAATAGTATGGCATAATCCAATCCATGAACTGAAATCAAATACTCAAAATCCCTAACTTATTACATCACACATAGATTCTTTCTACATTTTTGTTGGTATTTTTCTAAAGTTATGCCAATGTTTAGATCAACATATGTACACTTAAGTGGTCCTATGTGTATACAGAACTTATGTGACATGTGTTAGCATTCTAAGTGTGACACATGTACAATAATATGTGTGTCATGATGATGGTGTTACAGAATTGGTGAGGTGTGTGAGAATTGGAAGGGGCTTGTATGGGAATTGAAAGAAGATTATATGGGAAAGAGAAGATGATAAGGGAGGGAACAAGAAAGTAAAATATGATGGTTCCCATGAGGTGTAGGTTTTCAAGAGAGTTTGAATTTAGGTTTATGAGAAATAGGAAGTGAGGAACAAAGGAATGGTTCAATGAGAATTGATGAGGTGCATGAAAATTGAAAGGAGGTTGTATGGGAAAGAGAAGAAAGTGATGCTAAGGGAGGGGTCAGGAGAGTAAATGATGATGGGTATAAGGTGTAAGTTTTTAAGAGAGTTTGAATTTATGTTTGTATAGAAGAGGGATGATATCCTTTGCGATGGGCTTTCAATGCGCCGTCCTAAGCCACCAATGGGATGTCCCCACATTGGTCAAGCATAAAAATGATAACCAAACCAATGTTGCATCTTAAAAGTATTTTATTAATATAAAAAATAATATATCATCTCGAATTTTCTTTCCTTCATTGGGAAAACGGTTGGAGGTTTTCCTTATTTGCTTGACCTCCGGCGTCTTCATCAATCCTTGACGGAAGCCCGTGCGAGAGTGGCTTCTTCCTCTTGCATGAGCTCCATCGATCCTGTAAGTGCTCTCTCTTTCTCTTCTGAGTTGCATTCTATTCCATCTCAATGCAATCCACAATTTCACCTTCATACCTCACAAGATCCTTACTTCATGCCACCATTGGACACCACATCTTTCGGGAAGGCTAATTAGAAGAAAGTCCACTTTGGTATAGGCATTGCACAAACTCAGAGAGAGTGAGGGAGTGTCAATGGCAGTTTTCATTTTTAGGGAGCTTGAAATCAGGATAAATGGTGATGAAGATACCTAAGTGGAGATCGGCATTTAATCTCAACCTCTTTCGCTTGGTCTAGCGATCGGCATTCATCTTCACAACCATTGTTATATCCATGCTCCTCCCCTTCTTCAACGATGTAGTTGGGCTGCTAGGCACATTTGGGTTTTGACCCCTTACAGTATACTTTCCAATTAGGATGTATACCATGCAAAAGAAGATACCCAAGTGGAGCATGGATTTATCTCCAAATCCTCAGTTTAGCTTGTCTCATCGTCTAGCTTATTGCTACCGCCTGCTCAATTGCCGGCATCGTCCTTGATCTTAAAGTCTATCGACTCTTCAAAACTAGCTATTAAAATAGTAGCATCATTATCTTCATCCTTAATTGTGTAAAGGCAAAGATTAGTGATTTTGATTCCCGTCCAAGTCTAGTTCAAAGCGCCGGAGCTCAGGCAAGAGGATGACACCTCGTTTCGTCTCAGCTTGATGAAGATATGCCTGCCGGAGTTTAGGTAAGCAGAAAAACCCCCAACCGGTTTTCCCTTTTCATCTTTGGAGAGGCGAAGAGTCAAGACCTAATATTATTTTATTATTTAATAAAATAAATTTAAGCTACAAATAGACGTTTTGTTGCCAGTCCAAGCAAGAGCAATGTGGTGCCGTCCCACTGGTGGCTTAGGATGGCGCATTGGAAGCCCATCGCAGATGATATCAACCCATAAGAAGAGTGTAGTAAAGTGACATGTGGCATCCAAGTGTACAAGTGAGACCTATAGTACAAAATGAAAAAAAAACTCCCAAGAAAATTACATTAATTATTGACCTCACTATAACACTCAAAATAACAATGATAAAAAAAAAATAACTAATAAGCATTTAGATTCACAGAATTGGAATTGGCCTTGGATTCCAGGTCTACAGAATTGAAATCCACAAAATTGAATCCAATGGATTTAGAATTCAACCATTTGGATGTATATATATGGATGGAATTAGAATTCAAAAATCTCAATTCCACTGTTTAGATGCACAAATATTCAAAAATCTCAATCAACCCCATTTTGTTCACTCTCTGCCTAGTGGGTGGTCTTGAGAATTGAGATTCTATGGCCCATCACCAGAACTCCCAAGTCTTGTGAGTTGGGCACCGAAGCTTTGCATTCGTTATGCTCGAGCTTTTATATGGCCTTCAATTCACCTATAGTTGTTGCAAAAGATGTTATATCCACTCTTATTGGGATTTTAATGTAATTTACCCACTATGAAGATCACTAGGGGAGACAAACTAGTTATATATTTTTTTAAACTCTTTCCATAAGCTAAAATGGGCTAGATTTTCCACTCAAGGGTGTTTTGGTCAATTAATAAAATACTATAAGCATTTAGGCACCTTATGTGTTAAAAAACTCCTCACAATAGCTTGAGGGAGGAGGGCATTTTAGTCATTTGAATAGTCTTGAAGCATAGCTAACATGAGCTAGATTTTCCACTTAAGGAAATTTTGGTAATTAACCAAATAACAAATAACATTTTAGGTATTTTGTGTGTTAAAAAACTCCTTACCGTTGCTTAAGGGAGGAGGGCATTTTAGTCATTTGAATAGACTTGAAGCTTAGTCAATAAATAAAATAACATATGCTATTTTGGGTACTTTGTGTGCTGAAAAAACTCCTCATAGTTGCTTAAGGGAGGAGGGCATTATAGTCTTTTGAATAGATCTAAAGCATAGCTAACTTGTATTAGATTTTTCACTTAGGGGCATTTTGGTTGGTTAATAAAATAACATAGGGTAATTTGGGTACTTTTGTGCTAAAATTCTCCTTACAGTTGCTTGACAGAGGAGGGCATTTTTGTCATTTTAATAGACCTAAAACATAGCTAACATAAGCGAGATTTTCCACTCGGGCATTTTGGTCATTAGTAAAATAACATAGGGCATTTTGGGTTCTTTGTGTGTTAAAAAACTGCTCATATTTACTCGAGGGAGGAGGGCATTTTAGTCATTGGAATAGACTTGAAACATAGCCAAGCTAAGCTAGATTTTCCACTTTGGGGCATTTTGGTCAATTAATAAAATAACGAAGGACATTTTGGGTTCTTTGTGTGTTAAAAAACTCTTCATAGTTGCTTGAAGGAGGAGGACATTTTAGTCTTTTGAATAGACCTAAAGCATCGGTGAGGGTATTTTGGTAACACACCCTTTCATAAAAAGGAATTAGAAATAACAACCTATGAGTTGTTATTTCAATTTTGTTGATTTGGGGCGTCAATTACAAATTTTAATTCCATGGGGAATTGACCTAAATCCATTTTCATAATTTAAAATTGATTTCCACTCTACCAATACCCTAAATCCAAATGCTCCCTAAAAGTTCTAGAAAATACACTTTAGTATTAACAACAATGTGTATGGGTCTTCAATTAGTAATATTTTGGTTGGAATATTAACATGCAAACAAGAAACTGATTAGTGATAATACTTTCAAATCCTTGAACTTTAAAGGAGGTTTTGCATTGCTGTTGGCTAGGGGACTAAAATGGTTGGCCCATTTAAAATATAGCAAAGTTTGCCAGATCCATTTGCAACCTTACATAAAATGTCTTATTTCTTGCATTTGAACTCCCACATTGACTTTCCATTATATCAAAGATATTGGTTATGAGTTCTCTAATGAAGTATTTTTTTACCTTTCTTTTATCCTTTCGTTCACTCTCAACATTTTCTAACGCTGAGCACAGTAGCTTATTTGGTTAGAGGGTCAATGATGCCCATTCATACTAATTGAAATGTTCTTCTTAAACATCACTACATACCTAAAGTAATTATATTATAGATGAGTACTTTGTAGTCTACTTCCATCACTATAGAGCTTATTAACTTAGTTTTTTGAATTCATCATAAATTTAAATGTGTTGATTACTCGTCTAATGCATGATTACATACGTTATTGAGGAAAGTTTCCTATGGTTTAAATGCAATTCCAACTATTGTATATGCCCTCTATGGGCACCACGGAAAGATTAGGGAGGTTTGCCCGCCCCACTTCGGGGTAGAACCGCGCTCGGCCTATCAGCCTCTGGGTTTTGGTTTTCGGAGTCGCCACCAACTCGGGTTTTTATAGGCGGGGTTGGATGCCTGCCTCCTTTCCTTCTGGGGGAAAGGAGGGTTACGGGCTTTTTAGGGCCCAAGCTAGGCACTTGGGCCTAGGGTTGACTCTCTAACTAGTCTAGTTTTCTAGGGATTTGGGTAAGCTGTTTGGTTACAATTGGGAAAGGTGTTAGACACCCCAATTACCCACCTTTTTAGGGTGACTCCTCTAACCTAGCAATTTCAGTGTTAGTAAGCAAAAAAATAAATTAATAATATTTTTTTGATTTTTATTGGTCTAGACCAGCCCTCTGGTGTGATCACTGCAATTGAACTTGAGACATAGTCTTTGGCTGCCTACATACCCGATCTTGTATGGTTCAGTGTTCCTATGGTTTTGTCGGGATCAAACTGCATGTACTTCTGATGGTTTGTAAGTCTCGGTAGTCAAGTACGTCTGATTGTTAGAGTGAATAGGGTCAGTTCATTTTAGGATTTTTATATACTTATAGAGTACTCCCCGCTGCTAAAATACATTAGTGAAAGGGGGTCGGGACTATGTTATATCAATGTGAGTATTTTATGGACCTAACTGGACTATGGCCAAGTCCCAAGGTCTTTGGGTCGTGAACCAGTATGACATGACCCTAGGGGAAAGTAGAGAATGTAAAAAGTTTGGAAGGATTGAAAGGCAATGGTTGGGTTGAGTTACTTAGCTGTATCGCACTGTCGTAGCAACCACTATAGCGTTGTGTCCCAGATAAAACTCAAGTATTGGACACTTAAATGTTTGGTACTGGACTTAGTCCATGTTCAGAAGTTAGAGAAGGGTTTGGACAGGTGGAATTTCATTCCCACCTTCTAATTTGTTAGAAAGGATAAAATTGAAAATTTCTAATTAGTACGCCTGATCTTTCACAGAGTGAGTTTAGGCCTACAGACCTACATGGGCCATTGGGCCCCACTAGATTTCTGAAGGGTCTAAAGGCTTTATTTGTTATTTTAAAGGTTTTTTGAGGCCTTATGATCTTTTTAGACATACAACAATAGAGATGGGGAATGTTCAACTTTATACGCCTGAACTTCTTTGTACGCCTAAACTAGTATACGCCTAATCTTTTACCTCTGTGAAAGATTAGGCGTACTGGTCCAGATGGACCCTACTCTGCTGTTTCAGTAAAGCCAGAGGTCTGGGATTCTTCCTTAGGGATTTTTAAGGGTGCACCCACTGTAAACACCTAATTTTGGTGGAACTCTTGGTTCCGGCGCGTCTCTATAAGTCAGCAGACGAGCAGAGCAATCCCCAACCTCTCTTTTGTGACCCGGCCAATTCTAACTGATCAAATCCAACCCGTGTCCCCTTGTCTTTTTATGTTGTTCATTTCTTTATCTATTTTAATTACTTTTATAAAAAATAGTATATTATTTTTCAAAATACTATTTTATGTTTTTTCTAAAAAATATTATTTACGAAAACTGTTCAAGAACATTGACAATTTCTAAGAGTTAAGTCGAAGCCGAAGGAGATCAACTCTAAGAGCTCAAAGAAGAGGAGAATTTACAACAAGTAGGGGCAAGATTTCAAGCAAATCAGCACAACAAACTCAAGGTCAAAGACATGGACAAATGATGGACACATGAGGCAAACACTCTGAAGACACAACTTGCTTCAAGGAAAAGTAAGGCATAATGTAACTTGGGGACAAGAGATCGATCTCATCACAGTTCAGGTCTCTAACCTACCTAGAGAGCCTAAGGAGCCAAACCAATGTATCAATGGATGTTTTACATGAAAAGGGAACATTAATCCAAATTTTTGAAAGGGTGAAAAGATTTTAATTAAATCTTTTTTCTGGCAACTATCATTTTGTGAAATATTCAAAGGACACTAAAAGATCCTGATGAATTCTAGCATAAACTAATAACAAAAATAACCAATCAAAGCCAGAAGCAATCAAACCATTCAATTCAATTTGGTTAAGCTCTAAAACTTAACCAGGTTAGGCTCTCAAACCTAACCATTTAATTCAATTTGGTTAAGTTCTAAACTTAACCAGGTTAGGGTTCCAAACCTAACAATTCATTTCAATTTGTTTAAGCTTTAAAACTTAATTAATCAATTTCAATTCGGTTAAACTCTCAAACTTAACCAGGTTAGGCTCTGACACCTAACTAGTCAATTTAGATTCAGTTAAGCTCTCAAACTTAACCAGATTAGGCTCTCAAACCTAGCCAGTAAATTTCAATTTAGTCAATTGGGATTCGGTTAAGCTCTCAAACTTAACCAAGTTAGGCTCTCAAACCTAACCAGTCAATTTCAATTCAATCAATTATGATTTGGTTAGACTCTCAAACCTAATAGTCAATCCAGTTAAGCTCTCAAACTTAGCAAATCAATTTCAATTCTATCAAACCTTCAGCCGTGTTATAACAAGTCACAACAGGGACCCCCTAGCCACACATGCAAACACTCGTAGGAGGTCACAATAGGGAAAAATCAGAACCTGGCTATGTTATAACGAGTAACAATGAAGAAGAATATTGATGATGTAAGTCTTCGGGTTTCATCAAGATTATCAAAGTCAAACATCTGGCCACATCTGTGACATATAAAGAAGTAGGTAACAACAGAGAAGAATCTTGGTGATGAAAGTCTTCGGACCTCATCAACATTATAAAAGTTAAATCTCTAGCCATACCTATGACATACAAAGCAGGAGGTAACAACAGAGAAGAATCTTGGTGATGAAAGTCTTCAGACTTTATCGAGATTATAAAAATCAAACCTCTGGCCACACCTGTGACATATAAAGCAAGAGGTAACAACAAAAAAGAATCTTGGTGATGAAAGTCTTCGGAATTCATCAAGATTATAAAACTCAAACCTTTGGCCACACCTGTAACATACAAAGCAGGAGGTGACAACAGAGAAGAATCTTGGTGATGAAAGTTTTTAAACTTTACCAAGATTATAATAGTCAAACCTCTGACCACACCTGTGACATATAAAGTAGGGGGTAACAATAGGGATGAATCTTGGTAATGAACGTTTTCAATCTTCATCAAGATTACAAAAGTTAAACCTCTGGTTACAAAATAGGAAGTTACAACAGAGAAGAATCTTAAGTTGATCTGACTTAACCACGTTAAATCTTCAGCTATGTTATAACAAGTCATAACGAGGACCCCCTAGCCACACCTACGAACACTCGTAGGAGGTCACAATAGGGAAAAATTAGAACTCGGTTATGTTATAATAGGTAACAATGAAAAAGGATCTTTAATGATGTAAGTCTCCAGGTTTCATTAAAGATACGAGTCCCTAAAAAAATAATAATAAATAGATAAAAAACTCACTGCATCTGGGTTGGCCTTATGGTGATGGCATTCCAAATGTGATTTCCAACCATGGAAACTCCAAAATTGCAAAGAAACTAAGAAGTGATAAACATGATAAGAATCTCAGGACCTTTGGCCAAAACACACACACACACACACACACACACAAGGAAGAATAAAAACAAGAACATGTGCCATATTTTGTCAAGTCCAAGATTGTCAAAATATGATATTATTTATCTGCCTTTGGGGCCACATTGGACAAGAGGTCATTTAACTGGCCCCATCATGTTTTGTCGTGTTTTATCGTATCATACATTGCATTTCATAATGTTTGCATTAACTCAAACCTTAAAAATATATCTAAGCAGTAATCTCAAATTTACAATAATTCAAAGTCTTGAAACATTTTAGGAGCTTTTAGGGCTTCTTTACTTTGTTTAGACATTTTCGAACTTTATGTTTTCACATGTTTTATCCTTTTGTTTTATGCACCTACACCACTATGCTGAAGACTTTTTATGTCTCTTGGCAGGGTTTAGTGCTAGAACAACATGCACACAAGTAAACCAGGACCAGAGGATACTGATCACCTTTAAGTAATTAATGAGACATATCTTTTTCAAAATTTCACAATCCACACATCACAGTCATGCACATCTATCACATGAGATCTATGCTCAATAAATTATTTCTTTGCACAACAAAATTTATTTTTATAAATCATGCTTTCTTTTAAAATAAACTCTTTTTACACAAAGCACACATTTTCTAAAACCAAAACATTTTTACAAAACACTACTGACTCATGAGTTACTCAGAAATGATCACTATCCTTTAAACGACACCAAAATTAGTGGGTGCTTCCTAATCTTTGCCACCCATTGACAAACAATGTGCGGCAAAGATGGGCATCTATAAGCACCTAATTGTGGCGCAACTCCTGGTTCCGGCGTGTCTCTTCAAGTTAGCAGACGAGCAGAGCAATTCCCAACCTCTTTTTTGTGACCCGGTCAATTCCAACTGATGAAATCCAACCCATGTCGCCTCCTCTTTTTATGTTCATTTCTTTATCTATTTTAATTACTTTTATAAAAAATAGTCTATTATTTTTCAAAATATTATTTTATGTTTTTTCTAAAAAATATTATTTATGTTTCTTACTCCCAATCTTCTTCCTTTATATATTACTAGTTTATTTTCTTAAAAAAACAATTTTATTTTAATTTTTTTAATAGTATTATTTACTACTG
>JAOXJP010276537.1:0-19796 GCA_025762735.1 Platanus orientalis
ACTTTTCAGTACTGATGCATCAGCCCCTCTGGTGCCGTTTTCACGGTTCTCACAAGATTCGTTTGCACATAATCCAAGCCCTTGAGGGGGGCATTTCCACTGCAAAGTCATCCCAGAATCATATTTCTACTCCAAAACCTAATTTGAACCTAAAGTGATTTTGAAATTCCTCAACTTCTCTCATGATTGATTACTTCTAATGAAGCATTGTTGTGGCGGAAGAACCATTTTGGATAAAAGAGTTAGATGAAAGGGGAAAATTTATCAGAGTTATGGAGTTCTTTAGGGAGTCTAGCAGAATGATTATTTTCTTTAAGGAAAGTTGTGGTCATGGTGTCAGATGTTTGGAAATGTCTAATATGTCTCCCAACATATGTCCATGTCTACCAGGACTGACACGACATGATGTATGATATTGATGTGTTGAGCAAATATTCCCCTTTTCATAGTGTATTTTTGCCTAATGTCGACATTGTGTTGTTATGATAAAAAATTATATGAAAAATGATAAATTCTAAAGAAAGTAAAAGGATGGAGAGGAAGGAGAAGATAAGAAAGAATAAAAGGAAGAAAATCTACTTGTTTCCTTTTGTTTATACGATTAGATTATAATATGTTTGTCAACCATTATGTATGCATGTGTGCTTTCAAAGAATATTAAAATACAAGTGTACTAAAATAAGCTATCATTCATAATGAATCTATTTGTTCCCTTATGCATTTGTAGTTAGATTAGAATATGCTTCTTAAGTTTCTACGATTTTTTACAATATTTCTTTCCAATATTTATAACATTTCTGATTTATGTTTTATTTTGGCCTGACCGATATGTCCACCGAGACCAACATTTTGAACCTTAGTTGTGGGTGGGAGTATTTGGTTGTTTTTCACACCTGTTTCCCAAGAGAAACAAGGCTTCCCGCAATACTAGCTGCTCTGATATTGGAAGATTGAAAAGAGAGAAGGAGAAACAAGAAAAAAGTTGAAGCAATTATAGAAGTAACTGCTGGACTCGTAATGATTAACCAATCTATAACGGAGTCAAGGGCTTTTGGATTTGCTATTGGTTTGTTGGGTTAGTTGTCTTTGTGAGGCTTTCCATCTTCTATATAGCTTCAACCCCACCAAAAGAAGCATTTAGTTTTTTAACGTTCTTCCCTTGCCTTCTTGCATCTTTTGGCTTTGATAGAGTTTGTAGGGAGAGTGAAGTTAAAGAGGTAACCTCAACCTTTGGCCTTGAGAGGTTGAATATAAACCTAGAGGTCAGGGGCTCAAGTGGTGGTATGTGCACACACACACACACACACACAAAAATACTGAAAACAATTCTATTCTTTAGAGCCAAGAGGTTGAATATAAACCTAGTGGTCAGGGGCTCAAGTGGTGGTACACACACACACACACACACACACACAAATACTGAAAACAACTCTATTCTTTAGAGCCAAGAGGTATCCTTCTCTCTCTCTCTCTCTCTCGCACGCTTATCGAATGTTTAGTTGATCATTCTCTCATATCTTTTTTATTTTTGTAATGAAGATTGGGAAACTGAATATTTTCTCTATAAGCAAGGCTTTTGTTTGGATTGACACCAAATGAGTTGGGAAAAACAAGGCTCTTCCTTCCTACATAATTTTATGTGCAGAAATGAAGATACATCTATTAATCAACTCTATTCATTTGCAGATGACTAGGAGAGATTTTGAACCATTTTCTCAACCTTGGTTAGCCCTCATGGGTATTCCTTTCTACATTTTGTAATTTAGACTTCATATCACAATGAAACTTGTCGTCATTGAGAAAACAAGGTCAACATCTTTGAGGAGTATCAAGTTTCTTATATTCACAACTTAATTGATGAAAGTCAAATTATTAGTGTTTCATCGGGTTTTTGGCTCTAGTGATTAAAGGTTTTAGTGTCAACTTTCAAAGAAATTTCAAGTAATTGAAATGAGGTTGCTGTGTCCTCACCTTTTTTGGGATTTAGGAGTGCTTCCAGCAGAAGAAAGCGATTTAAGCTCAATTTTGTACTGCTTGTTTGAGAAATTGGGATCCTTGTAAAGAAAATCAATAATATTGAGTTCCTCTCACAGTACATGAGGGAACAGGTGAATGCCATTTATATTAATTTGGACATGTGTATTTTCTCTCGTTTGGGATGTCTACAAAATATTTGAATTTAAAAAATAGTTACACAATATGGATAATTTGTTAGCAAGGTTGTAGGATTGTTTGAATTTTGATTATGGTTTAACTTCAATGACTACCAAGGACTTTTGAATTTTGAATGTAGCTTGACTCCAACTCGTAGTTAATTAACCAAATCCTAGATCTAGATTGACTCCAACAGATTTTATCTCGACCCCAACGACTCCTTATTCTTATCTTCTTTTATACTCCCCTCCAAACCGGACTGAGGGCTTTACCATAGGCTGAGTTTGGTACACAAATTATGAAAATATCCCGGGGCTAGGGTTTGGTAAAGATATCGGCAAGTTGTTGTTTGGAGGAGACGAACTTAGTGATGAGTAATTCAAGAGCTATCTTCTCTCGTACAAAATGATAATCTATTTCGATGTGTTTAGTGTGGGTATGGAAGACTGGATTCACCGTCATGTATAAAGCTGCCAAATTGTCACAAAACAGTGTGGAGGGCTTAGACTGAGATTTGCTAATGTCATGGAGAATAAAGGAGAGTCAAGTCAAGTCTGCGGTTGTGGATGCCATTGCATGATATTCGGCTTCTGCACTATATTGAGTGATAGTGAGTTGTTCCTTGGCACTCCATGAGATGCAGTTGGAACCTTAAAATGTACAATACCCAGTGGTAGAGCGTTGAGTAGACAGACACCCAGCCTAATCAAAAAAGGCAAAAAGATCAAAGGTGCTTTTAGTGAGAATCCGTAGACCAAGATGTAGAGTACCACTAACATATCTCAGAATATGCTTCACCATTTGAAAATGACCAATTGTTGGTTCATGCATGAACTGACATACAATATTCATAGCATAAGAAAGATCTGGACTTGCTATTGTTAAGTATTGTAATGCAGTGACAATACTCCGTTATTGTGTGACATTTGGATATGTGTCATTGACACCTTTAATCATCATTAATTTGTATCCAATGGTGTCCTAAGTGGCTTGCATGAATTCATGTGAGCATGATGAAGGATATCATAGGCATATTTAGACTGAGATAAAAATAGGCCAGCTAGAGTATGGTGGACTTCTATCCTAAGAAAGAAGTATAATGATCCCAAATCCTTCATAGAAAAACTGCGACCTAGAGTTAGAATCAGTTCATCAATAAGTGGCGGAGAATCACCGGTTAGGATGATATCATCAACATATAAAAGAAGAATGATGGTGTGACCATCATGTCTGTAAACAAAGAGAGATTAATCATCCACTCTGCAATAGAAACCTTATCCAAGGAACGAGCTAAACTGATCAAACCATACCCTTGGTGTCTGTTTCAGCCCATATAAAGCTTGCTTAAGTTGGCAAAAACATGGTTAGGAAAATTTGAATCTATGAAGCCTGGCGGTTGCTCCATATAAACTGGATCTTGAAGATGCACATTTAAAAAGGAATTGTTTACATCTAGTTGTCGAATAAACCATCCTTTGATTGTTGCAACAATTAAATGGTACCTGGTTTTATCACTGGGTTGACTGTCTCTGAAAAGTCTATTCCTTCCTGTTGGTCATACCCTTTAGACATAAGTCTTGCCTTCAAACGTTCCAAACTACCATCTTATTGAAGTTTGCTTTAAAAACCCAATGGCAACCCACTATTTCCATGTCCAGAGTCTTAGGAACCAAGATCCAAGTTTTATTTTCAGCCAAGGCATTCATTTCTTTAAGTATAACTGATCTCCAACCAGAAAGGCTCTTGTAACACTTTCAGGCTCAATAGGAATTGTGGATGTTGTGACAATGTAGGCATATTTAGGATTGGGCTTAAACACTCAAATTCTGCATCCGATTGTCATAGTGTGGGACAGTTCAGGAGAAGGCAATGGTGGGGTAGAAGATGGTGAATCACGCTGATTTTCATATAGGGGTGAATGCACATGGATAGGTGACTTGGGAGATGAAACTTGATTTTGATCGAGTATAGGGGTTGCTATTGCATGGACATTAGTCTGGGACTGGACCTATGGCTCATTAAAGGGTCTAACATGTTCTATTGGTGTGAGGTCAATTGGTGGAGATTGGGTTGCTGCACATGGGTTTTTCCATTCATGAAAAATGGATAGCTCCCCTTGCACCTATACTGCATCACATGAATCAGATGATAAAATGAATGGAAATAAATTTTCATCAAAAACCACATGGCGAGAAATATAAACTCTATCGGTTGACCGATGAAGACATTGATATCCTTTGTGTTAATAACTGTAGCCCAAAAAGATACATGGTAAAGACCTATGATCAACCTTGTTTGTGTTACAATTTCTAAGATACGGATAACACTGAGATCCAAAAGTTCTAAGCATGGAATATACAGGTTCTTTTTTTAATAAAATAGTGTAAGGACAGCTCATACCCAATGCCAGTGAAGGAAGTCTGTTAGTAAGGAAGTTGGTTGTAGAAAATGCTTCAACCCAAAATCTTTTTAGTACTAAAGCTTGATATAGCATAGCCAATCCAAGTTCTACCATGTGTCTCTGTCTTCACTTAACAGCGCTATTTTGTTGTGGCATTCCAGGACATGACCTGATGAACAATTCCACAATCAAGTAAATGATCAAGAAATTCTTTTTTAAAAAATTCTCCACCATTATCTGACTGAAAGATCTTGATTTTTTATCAAGTTGTTTTTCAACCATTTTTTGGAATACAACAAAGCATCTAAAAAATTCCGACTTTCTTTTTAGTGGATAGAACAAACAATAACAAGAGAAATCATCAATAAGCACCACATAGAATTGAAATCCTTTTATTGATAAAGTCGGGGCTGGTCCCCATAAATCACAATGTATTTTATTTAACGGTTCATCTGACTAACTTTGAGAGGAATATAAAGGAATTCTGGCAATCTTAACTAACAACTCATGCATAAACCATGTGAATTTTTATTGTCTAAAATCAAGGATTTGGATGAAGATACTGTAACACCTTGGCTTATGGATGACCAAGTTGCCAGAGCCATGCATCTTCATCTGCAATCTGAAACTGTTTGGAGAAGTATGCTTAGACTCCGGTGCATCAAGCGTGTAAAGGCCTCCTCACTTATTTCCCGATGTCAGAATCCGATTTGTCCTTGAATTCTTAATTAGAAATTCATCATCATGAAATTCAAAGAAACATGGATAATCACTAGTAAGTTGAGATACTGACAGTTAGCTTTTCTTAATGTTAGGGAGCAATAGACATCTCTAAAAGATATTGTAGTTCCTTTATTTTTCTTCTCCAATATGAGTGATGTGTAATCTATCCCCATTCCCTACCATAACTTAATCAGATCCATGGTAAGGTTTTAAATTAGTAAGTGTCTACATCTTCTGTGATTTATGCAGTTGCATCTGTATTTGGAAACCATTCAGCATATTGAGAACCAGAAAGATGCATTGCGGCTAGGGCTTGCGGAATATCCTCAGCTTGAAAACTATTATTGAACCGATTCCAGCATTTGAGAGCATCATGCCCTCTTTTTTTACAAATATAGAAAACACAATATGTCCTTCATTTTTCCTTTGTTGTGTGGATCATATTTGTTGCTGGTCTAGTCCATTGGTTGTTTGTTGGGATTGGGTTCTTTGCCTAAACTGAGGAAACCCCTTCCCTTTTGATGTAAAAAGTTGACCTCCACCTTTTTTAATGATATTTTTATTGCCACCTCCAGATCGTTGGGAAATAAAAGCCATAAAGTTATCAATTGAATCATTTTGATGTCCTTTGCTTCTTGGTTCATGTCTTTGAAGTAAGGGAATCAAATTTGCATGAGAGGGAACTGACAGTTTTAACATGGTTATGGCAAAAGACTCATATTTTGGTCTAAGTCCACTTTGTAGCCAAAGGACTTTACTCTTGTCAGATACAGGCTTACTGATGGCTTTTAATTGATCACAAAGAGATTTGAATTTTTTAAGGTACTCTGATAAAGGTGTACCTTTCTTCATGTATTGAAGCTTTGAGAAGATGTACCTTTCTTCACGCTCACCGAATTATCATGTAAAAAAAAAAGCTTTGAAAGCAATTCAAAGTCTCGAGTTTATGAGTTTTGCAAGAAGGCGTCTATTAGAGCACATCAAACCTCTGCAGCAGTTTTTAGTCCAACTACTAGTCCTAGGACCTCTTCCGAAAGTGTCCCAGTTATCCACACCAGTGCTAGTCCATGACGCAAGGTCTGGATTCAGGATCTTTTCGCTTCCATTAGACAAATCAATCTCATGATCTGATGCTGGTGTTCCTCCAGTGACGAAATCACATAATCTTGACTCTTGATCAATGATAAAACTGGTGTTTCCCACATTGGAATCAAGATAACATCTATTGGAGTCAAGCTACATTCTAGGATTTGGTTAATTGACTAAATCCATACAAGTTGGAGTCAAGCCACATTCAAAATTCAAGAGTCCTTGGTAGTCGTTGAAGTCAAGCCACATTCAAAATTTTAACAATCCTAGGATCTTGCTAACAAATTATCCAAATTGTGTAACCATTTTTTAAATTTAAATATTTTGTAGAGATCCCATATTTCTAAAACTGCTAATCTTCTTGCCCACTCAAGCAACCTATCCATAGTCTTCCTGAAAACTCTGTAGGAAGGTTTGGCATAGACATTAAAAGCATATGCTCATTCCTCTCCAACCATATGGACCAGCATATCGCTGCTGGGGCCATCTTCGAAGGCTTCCTATCTTTTGAGGACAATCCCCTGGAAGCCCACCTTGCCAGGAGAGTTGTAATATCTGGGGGGGTTACCCAGTAAACACCAAACTTCTTCAACATACTTCCCCAGATCTCTGAAGAAAACGGACAGTCAAGCAACATATGCAAGAGCGATTCCTCATCTTTGTAACATAATATTCACGTGTTCAGAATTGGGAGCTGCCCTTACATTTTCAACTTATCGACAGTGAAAATTTTATTCAGTATTGCCGTTCACATAAAGAACTGAATCTTCAGAGCAAATTGGGAGCAAATTGGGCTCAACTACCAGAATTAGGAGGATATTAACCAAACAGATTGCCAGTTTTGATTTAAACTGTTCGTAACTTGTATCACCTTTTTTCTTTATTGGTAATTATTGGTGAAGACGGGTTTTGAACCTAGGTCTGTGGTACGACATCCACAGACTTTACCAACTTTACCAACTTGTATCACTTAATGTATTTTGGCATTGATTGGACTGTTTCCTTTGTGAGAGCTGACGTTGAATTTCTGTGCTACTATGGATTGGTTTGAAATTGCATAGCCTTTAGAGATCTCATGATTGTTCTTGAGTTACTTGAGATATGCTTGTGATTGAATACTTAACTTTAAATATATATGAAGTCAACACAACCTTTCACAAATCAAAGTTCTAGTCCTATGCTTAAGAGGCGTGGTTCCTTGGTTGTTGACAAATAACTCCTGTATAGTTATTTAATCCTATGATCTTTCTAATGGCTTATTTCTATTGATTCGGATTTTTTTTTTTTACTAAACCTATACAGTAGTTTTTTTTGGGTATATGAGAAAGGAAAGCAAGACCTCACCTACCAATGAGACTGAGAAACACCTCTATCTAAAACCCTTGTCAACCAACAAGGAGTGAAGGAAATCCACATTTTAGTCTTAGACAGTTGGGAGCCCCATTTGGCTAATACATGGGACGTTTCATTGGTAGACTCCCTAACAAAAGCCAAGGAGATCTTGTCAAAAAACCTGTACGGTATCTGTTTCATAGTTTATGAGGTATCCCATTTTTTTCTCTCTTAAGGAGCCTCCATTTGGTTTTGTGAAAGGTCAACTTCCAAATTCGTTTTTGTTGCCTTTTTATTTATTTTAAAAATCATTTTTGAACATTATTCATTTGTCCTGACTGTTCACAAATTTTCATTGTGGGTCATTGCAATAATCCTCTTGATAAAAAAATCACAGTGATACTTCATGATTTATTTATCTGAATCAGCTAACTGAAACTGATTTTTTTTAACTTGCTGCATATGATTGCCTTGGATTGACCAAGTGCTTTTGTTGTGGGCTGATATGTGTATGATTGTGTACAATGCATTATTGTAGCAAGTGCAAATTTCATTTTCTAACATACTTTTCTTGCAGAGGAAGTATAAGTGGTGCTGAATTATCACAAGCTGAATGCTTGAGGGAAAAGGGAGAAACTTCACAAAGTTATTTACTTGATTCTGGAAAACAGGAAAACGTTCAAGGCCATGAGAAAGATGGACTATGCAATGAGCCCATAACATCAACCTCAGAAAAGGACAGACTGCAAGCCCATGCTAAGACTCAAACAGGCAAACACCGCCAAACTCAAAGTGGGCCACTCACGCCTGCAATAGTGCTTAATCATTCATTATCAGAAAGGGGGCGTACATATGAAAGGTTTAATTTGGTTCATTATTTTTTCTTATTTTTGTTGTCCATTCCTCCATGTTATGGCTGTCTGGAATAATATTTTAGTAGCAAATCAGAAAAATAAAATTTTTCTCTGATGTACTAAAATTTTGAAATGACATTTTTCAATTCAATTTTGTGGATATGGCTGCAACATTAACTCTTTGCAAGTATAATGTGGCTTGAAAAAGAAGTTAACGTAGCTGTAACCAAGTTTCAGTCGTCACTTATATTTCATTCAAAAGAAGATACCAATGGTAATGATAGGTTCATTATGGGCATGTTGCACAGTTTTGTAGCTTGTAAATTTGACTCAACTTAGCAGCCCTGGGAGTCATTTCAATTTTGTTTTTCAAATTTTATGAGAAATAATTGTATACGACACAAATAGTGGCTCGATAATGGTTAATTGATAATTTTACTAATCCATCATTCATCTAAAATAGACAAAAATCTAAAATGTACAGGCCAAAATTTAAGAATACTTGATGATATGAGACAGCTATAGGTAGCTTAAGTTGTAGAGTTGGATTTTTATGATACATATTTCTGGCAGTGATTTACATTAGGATTATCTGTTTATTTTGTACTGTTGGTTGTACATAGTGTCATTTTGTGTCGGTTATTTTGATATTACTTGGTAATATTTAACATGCTTTATACATGAAGTTCATCAGTTTTCATGGGCTTGTTATTGATATTTTTATTAGGTGTGAGAATGAGAATCAATCAGCAAATGAGAAAGGTAAGCGTGAAGTACGGAAGGCACCCAGCTTTAGTGGTCCATTGATGCTTCCAAACCGAGCTTCCGCAAATAGCTTCTCAGCTCCTATACGGTCCTCAGGAGGTAATAAAGTTTATCTACTTTACATTGTAAACTGTACCTCCTCCCCTCTCTCTCGCTTTTTTTTTCTTCCTCTAATTCTTAATCTTATTGTTACTATCATCATCATCATCATTATTAAGCATAACTGTTTCAGAAAGCATTTTGTTATACACTAACTTCAACATTGAGGCAGTTTTAGGGGGCATTTGGTTTGGATTCTGGGAAATGTTTCCTGAATTCTAGAAAAGGTTCAGAATAAGATTCCAGGAAGTTTGTAGAATCAGAAACTTGTTTAGATAACGGATTTATACTTGAAATAATTAGAAACCCTAATTTGTTTGATGAGAAGTTGCCTGCCGAAGAATCACCTGGTATCATGGTCTTGACATTGTTTTATCATGGAGGGTTGACAATTGGATTGTAAGTTCTTTGAGACAACGGAGTGGAGGTCTGGGGTGTTGATGTATATAAAGAGAGTAGTAGAGGTACATACGTAAGGTTGTATATGTTTTTAGTTAGTATAGGGGTATACTTGTAAATACTTGTATTGATGTTTTCTCTTGTTATGAATATACTCCATACGTATGAGAGCATGGAACTCTCAATATAATTTTCCTCAATTCTTCTTCTTCTTCTTTCCAAACCCTATCACACTACATCTCCTTACACAAATCCACTTGGTATCAGAGCCAGTTGCTTCGATGTATACTGTTGGCCTATTGAATGAGTTTTTTGGCTTGTGGTGGTTGTTTGTGACGTTATTGATGTTGTAGAAGCTTCAAAATCTATGTGTTGGTGTGATTGTTGATGTGTTGTGGTTGAAGGATGCGCTGAAGACTCAGTTTTTTTTTTTTAGCCTGGTGCAGTATTTGATGTTGGGCAGTGGTTTTTTGGTTACGTAGCTTTCTGTTCTGAGCCTGGATTGAGTTAGTTGACAGTGTGTATTGTTGGTATTTTTTCTCAGAATGGTTCTCGTGTGGAGATATCCATTAGTTGCTGGCCATTTTATGAAGCCTTGGTGTGTTGATGAATCTTTTTTTTTTACCTTTGTGATCTCTTGGGAGTGCCATTTGTTGGGGTGTGGTGATTGATAGGGAAAAGCCCAAGAGACTGAGGATGATGAGCCAGATCGAGCCAACCAAAACAGGCAGATCGATCCAGTGGTGTTCGGCTCTATAGGAAACAGCGACCAGAAGCAAGGCGGATCGATCTGGGCGGGTGGATCGAACCACACCTTTTGGGAGGATCGATCTGGCGGCAGGAAATTGCTGTGTAAGATTTAGAAGGTGCGTGGGAGAGTGGGATTTCACTCCAGGTCAACTTCTATGGTCTATAAAAGGTTGCTATGTTCGTCTAGGCCAAGAGGGGGCCCACTTTTGACTTGATGACTCAATAAAAGACATAAATTCTTGACTGTTGATCAGCCATGCTCTTCCTAAACAACCCCTTGGCTGAAAGCCTTATTACAAACATAACCCATAAGAAACCCCAAAACTCTACCCATGGCCTAAAATCCTTCTTCTTCCCAAACCCTATCACACTACATTACCTTTTTACACAAATCTACTTGGGATGAGGCTTAGACATGAACATTTGTATACACCCATTGAATTTTCTCTTGAGCACAAAGGCCTTTGATGTTTTGTCCAATCTGAAGATGAGATTCGTGAATACTAGACCAGCCTGGTGAGTTCTGAGGACGAGATTGGTCCGAATGAGGGCTTCAACATTTTGTTCTTGGTGACTTATGTGGACAAGATTGGGTGAATCCAATCAGCAAGAGCTTTCGGCTACAGCAGGGCTGACAAGTTTGCTGCAGCTGGCGACAAAGATCTTCATTGTTTTATCCGCCATTAATGAATCAATCAGGGTTTCTGAGTGGTGCAAAGAGAAAGTAAATTAGGTTTATGTTTTACGGATTTTAATCAAACAAATATTGGGTGGGCTGGGGAGAACAAATTTAGTTGATTTTGAAAATAAAGAACAGCTACCTGATTGTTTCTGATTCTCCCCTTTTTTTTATTCTGATTCTGTAAAATTGTTTCTAAAAAACTGAGCCAAAAGTTTTTTTTTGGCCTAAAATCAAAATCGTTGCCCAGAGTTTGAACCAAACCCCTTCTTAGGCTAAGGAGTTCTTGTAGTAATTATCCCTTTTTTCCCTAATTTTCTCTTATAGGGTTCAGAGATTCTTTGGAGGAGAAGTCAAAGCCCAATGTGGTGCAAATAAAAGGCCGGTTCTCTGTAACATCTGAAAGTGTGGACCTTGTAAAGGTACACTTTGACTCTAGTGATGATATCATTGTTTCTATTAAAGCACTGCCATTAAATTGATGTATCTATGTAGGACATTCCATTATGTACAGTTTCACGAAGATCTTCACAGGTTAGTATCAATCCTTGCAGATATTTTTCACATTTTACTGTATTAATTTTCCTGGTTTTCTATCATATTTTAGTGTGTTGTTTCTAGGAATCACCTCTAAAGAAGTCTGCTAGTGTTGGTGATTGGCTAATTGACTCTAAGCTTATGGTTAGCATACTTGCCTCACTTTTATCTCAAATTTTTTTAATCCAATTGAAGCATTGGTTTTGTTGGTATATCATTAATACCTCAGTCTCAGTTTGATGTGTCCAAAATGTTTAAGTAAAAGAGTGCATGGGAAATTGAATGAAAAATGTGTTTTTTTTATACACATCGTGCTTTCAGTATTAGTGTGGGTCTATAGAAGTGAACGGTTGTGTCATGACTGTAACTTGTTAATAGTGAAAGAAAAATAGGAAAACAATAAAGTAGATCAATAGTAATAGAGCAAAAGAAATAGACACACAATCATGAAAGTGATGCACACATGCATGCCTTGCAAGAAAAGTATTCCTCACATGTTTCTAGTAAACTTGGATATTTGCAGTCCTATCAGTAATTTACACTTCCATATTCATTCTCATTCCAAATGTCCATTACCAAAGGATAAGATGTACTTAACTGTTTTTCATTATTGAATGAATAATATGTATTGTCCTCTCTTTCTTGGAATTATTGCCCTTTCATATTTAATCTTACAAATTCAAATTTTTTCACTGTTTTCTCAGCCTATCAATTTATTTAATTTAATTTTTTTTTTTTATGAATCAGCCTATCAATCAATCACCAAAGGAAGTAAGCAACAGTATTGTACCAGCATCACTTCTCATGCCTCACCTCCAGAATCTTTTTCAGCAGACCTCATTTCAACAAGTAAAGGCAGAATAATTTGATTTTCTCTATTATGATTTATTTGTGGAAATTTTATTGCCTAAAATAATTTGGACTCCTATAATCTTAAACATTGTTTTGCTAATTACCAGGGTCTCATTATGAATTTGTTGAATAGCTTGCAACAGGCTGAGGTAGTAGATGGTGAGTGGAAAGGTTTTCATTGTATGTGTGTTCATTATAATAGTTCATCATAGAGGAACAAGTTTGATTGAAGTACTCCTATATGTTTCAGCTTTTCAAACTGGGAAGTGTCCTCCACAACCTTGCGATTCGGAGAGTAATGCAAGCGTAAGTATATCATCGTCTTGTTTATGGATCACTATCATGCATTAATGGAAAAGAAACATATACACAGAAAGGGACAAGTCACCCCAACCGGAAGCCTATCCTAATCCAAAGTTACGAGGAACCATAAAGAATTACAACTAATCTGGGGGTAATAATCCTGTGTACATTCTTTCCCCTGTTACCCCACTCTTGGAAAGATCATCCACATTATAATTTTCTTCTCTAGGAATCCATTGGAACAAGATGTTTGAAGAAGAATCTAAACAATGGGCCTTCCTAACAAGATGAGTTAGGCTTCATGGCCCTCTTGACTTCTTGTATTGAGCCAACCTATCTACATGGCCTAGTCCCCTTCTATTACCATCTGTTGGTAGACCAAGAGAATGAATCAACCTGAAACATAAATTTATGTTTGAATCTCCATTGTTATTGCATCTCCTACCCTTATGGGGGCTGAAAATGCATGCCAACATACTCTGGAGCTTGATCAAACCCCCACCACTGGATGGACTCAGATTACCCAACAAGCACCAATCAAAGTTGAGTTTGAGAAAAGGTTCCTAAGAAGGTGATTCAAGTCGTCAAGATCTGGGGCATAACTGGAGCTGATCTTGCAATCTCATATATATATATATATATATATATATATATATATATATATATATATATATAATGATAGATTCAATCGAAAAACCATGGAAAATATCAACCATGGACATCCATTTAGCTAGTCTCATGATTCTCATATATATATCTCTAATGATAGATTTAATCGAAAAACCATGGAAAATATCAACCATGGATGCCCATTTAGCTACTCTCATGATGATGGAGTCGATCACCTCCCTAATACCTCACTTTTTGTCTTGGAAATTTCTGTTGTTCCTCTCTTCCCAGATGGTCCAAAAACCAACAATCAGAGTGTACCTTCAAAGAAATTGTTCCTCTTAACCAAACGGAACAAAATACCAACACCAAAGTAAGTCACACATTGTAAGGGAGAACTAGGGCAATGCCAAATAGACCAATAAGATGGAGCCGTATCTCCCTTGCAATTTGGTAGTTTATAAAGATGCAATTCGCCATTCCTTATTTGATAGGCAAAGATAGCACACATGTGGAAAGAGAAAACAACCTCTACTCTATTTTGGAGCATACCCCGATATTTCCTGTAACACCCCGACTCCAAAACGGTCCAAAAAAAAATTAAGGGGGGCATTTTGGTCATATGACCGAAATACATAAAAGGAAATAGAGGGAGGGGGTGTTGGCCACTCCTGACTGACGACCCCACCAACCTGTCCAAAAAGAGAAAAAGAGGGAATGAAGGAAAAAAGGAAGGAAGGAGAAGGAAAAGAAGGAAGGAAGGAGAAAAAGGAAAGAAGGATGAAAGGGCGGCCCAGTGCATGAGGCTCCCGCTAACGCGGAGTCTAGGGAGGGAAAGATGTAAAAATATAAGGGCGAATGGCCGAGTGACCCCAGCGGGAAAAAAAAAGAGAGAAATCGGCAAGAAGAGAAGGAAGAAGAGGAAGAAAAAGAAGAGTGAAGAGAGAAAGGGAGGAGGAGGGGCCGTTGAGCCACTCAATTGACAACCCTCACTCGAATCAGAGAAGAAATGAGGAAGAAAGAAAGAAAAGGGAGGAAGAGAAGGAGAGAAAGAGGAGATTGTGGGAGCCTAAGCTTGGGGCAGAATCTCGTGGGAGTCGGATAGGCATGGGAAAATCCCACCCCTAAAATTAATAGGTAAGTGGGTTGTCTCAATCTAGGGTTTCCCCAATCCCCTTCTAATCCTTACATTTTCGTGTTTTTCTTCGTTCTAGATTATATAATGGGTTTTCGGGACAGATTTCATACTTTAGAGATACAAAAACTTTCAGATCTGGCAAGGTTACAGACCCACACAAGTTATGCCTAAAGAATTGGCCCAGCCCTAGTTTGGTTGATTCACGAAAAATTTGGGGTTTATGGAGTTTCTGAAATTTTTTACTTTAAAACTAAGAAAATCATTTTGGGAATCATGTTTTACCTCTCCTATAAAATATGGGGTTGTGGATTTTCTAATTTGTATATTTCAGATGCTTCACAAAGACCATGTGATTCTTGTCTTCGTTTATGCTAAAGAACTTGGGTTTATTTGCTTGCTGATTTTATATGAATTGAATACATTTTGTCTTAGTTATTATTAAGGAATTCTGGTTATATGTTTGCTGAATTTATATAAATTGACTACTCATTGTCTTAGTTATTGATAAAGAATTCAAGTTTATATGCTTGTTGATTTTATATAAATTGAATACTTCTTGTCTTAGCTATTGTTAAAGAATTTGGGTTTATATGCTTGCTAATTTTATATATCCTTGTTGATTTTATATAAATTGAATACTCCTTGGTTTTGTTATTGCTACAGAATTCAAGTTTATATGCTTGTTGATTTTATATAAATTACATACTTCTTGTCTTAGTTATTGTTAAAAAATTCAGGTTTATACACAAGTTGATTCTATATAAATTGAATACTTCTTGTCTTAGTTAATGCTAACAAATTTGGGTGTGTATGCTTGTTGATTTTATATGATTAGATTTCTTAGATGTGTCATGTGAATTCTATCGTGTTATCGCTAAAGAAATTGGATTATATACTTTTGATTTGCTAAATTTATAAGAAAATCCGAGGATATATACTTATTGTTTTATACTTTTTTGATAATTTTATATATATGTGCTAATTTTATGTTATATATGTCAAGTGATTTTATATATATGTCAGGTGATTTTATATTTGTGCTGATTTTGTATAATTTGGATACTTGGAAATTATCTTGTGAACATTGTTTTGTTAAATTCAAAAGAATTGTAAGAGGGTTTTATAAAATTATAAATTTTTTGGTTAGATTTGGAGACCGGTGGAGTTGGGAATCTAAAGAGGATCTATTTAAAAACTTACAAAGAAAGATCACGAATATACATGGGTAAGAAGGTTTTTGAAATAGAAGTGGTTTGCATGGATGTAAGAGTTGATTAATAAAAGTTAATGGTAGTGACCTATGCACTTTAATAGGAGACACAAATGGTTATCTTGTGTAGAATACATAGATGGATATCTCGTATGTGAACATATGGATGGTTATCCCATGAATTGAAGGCACAAATGATTATCATGTATATAGTACACAGATGGTTATCCCGTATATGATATATAGATGGTTATCCCTTGTATTTGAGCCAGAGAGGGGAGCAACGGTCAAGTAAACATACCTGTGACTAGTCTACCTTTTATAGTATAATCCAACCCAATGGTCCACCATAAATAATAAGAGAATGTAATATCTATGTTATGTTCGATATCTAAAACCTTTTTTGGGTATTACATTGTACTTTACTACATAGTTTTGAAGTAAATACATATTCTATGAAGCTTGTTTTACTAGTGATGTTTTAGATTAATGACTAGCTAGTGTTGTCTTGAATCATGTATTATGTATTATTATTGTAGTATTGTGTGGATGGTTGGTGATTATGGAAACACTAATTTAGGCTACTTACATGAGATATGAACTGACCCACATTATTTAAACCTTTTAGATAGAGATAGACCGAGTTTTTAGTGGGTTGACTACTCTACCACGTTGAGAGAGTGAGAGAGAGAGAGAGAGTAGGTAGACAGTGTAGCTAGAAGACACCATTAATAAAGAAATTAGTAAATTTTTTATGTGGACTCGTGAAATTTTAATTAGATGGGAGATGTTTGGAATCGACTAGAGATTTATGAGGATTTATTTTAGATTTAAATGAGCATATAATAACTTAGTAGATTTATGACAGATGGTGTGGATGGATATGGAGGTGTCGGCATGATGACGATGATGTCATGGAAATGTATACTTTTTTTTTGTCTTGTGATTTATCATGTACCTACATAAATTGGTCTTGGAATTTCCCAAGGGTCCATATTACAACCATGATGCTAGTGAAATTTTGATAGTAATGGCATATGGGTTTCTCGCCAAATTTTAGTTCTATGGGATAAATGGAAATGAGAAAAATTAAAATCATTAATTACCCTTCTTAGGGTAATGTCCCGGATCCAATTAGTGGATTATTGGGTTTGGGGTGTTACTCTTATACACCCTGAGCCCAACAAGTCTGTTAATTAGTCTCGGGACATTACCATGATAAGGGTAATAAACACAAGGGTAATAGACACCGTTATCATTCCCTTTGGCATTTAATCAGTAAAATCTAGGATTAAGCGGGGAATCCATATGTCATTTCTTCCAAAATTTCAGTGGTATAATGATTATAATATGGACCCCTAGGAAATTTCCCTGATCAATTTTTTCAAATGTACCTGATAATCACAAGATCAAACAACACTCCCATAATACATATAGTTGCAAAACATCATCACTGCCCTCCTGACAGCTCAGTATCCATCCACATCATTCATTTAGTTTACTAGATAACTACCAATCAATTTAAAACGAATGAATTCCTCAAGTAGTCTGTAGGAATTCAACATTCAACCAAATTAAAATTACACAAGACCTAGGTAAGTTTAGATAAGTTATTTAATGGTGGTGTTCTCCAATTACACTATCTACCTGCTTTATCCCTTTCTTTCGAAATATAATAGAGCAGTCAACCCACTAAGAACTCTATCTGTCTTTATCTGAAAGTTTTAGATAATGTGGGTTAGCTCAACGCTTATGTAAGTAACCGAAGTTAGTGTTTCTACAATCACCAGCCATCCACATAAAATAGCAATAGCACACAATACATGATATAAACAATACTATCCAGTCATCAGTCCTCAGTTTTCATAGAATAGACTTTTAATTCCATGTCGTATAACGAAATGCAATACAATATTGTAGACATTAAGCATAACAACAAAGGTGAAAAATGTTATATTCTCTGATCATTTTTAGTAGGCTTTTGGGTTGGATCACATTATAGAAGATAAGCTAGTCACAGGTGCATCTACCTGACTGTCGCACCTATTCGTGTCTCTAATACACAAGATAATAATCTATATATCATATACGGGATAACCATCTATGTAACACACATGAGATAACCATCCATGTCTCCAATACACGGGATATCCTTCTGTATAATAACCATACGTGTTTCCTACATGAGAGAACCATATCATGTGTGATATCCGTCTTAAGCCAACTGCCCTCTGGCTTTCCACTAGGCATAATTTGATATTAAAAGTGTTAGTTATCAATCACAAAAGATCACTCTATTTAATGTGCATAGGTCACTACCACTAGCTTTAATTAACCAACCTTACACCCATGTAAACCACTTCTAGTTGAAAAATCTTCTTACCCATGTATATTCGTGATCTTTTATTTGTAATCCTTTAAATAGAACCTCCTTAGGATCCCAACTCCATCGGTCTCCAAATTTGGCTCAAAAATTTGTAATTCTATAAAGCTTTTCCACAATTCTTTTGAATTTAACAAAACACGGTTCACAAGATAATTTCTAAGTATCCAAATTATACAAAATCATTAAGTATTTAATTTAAATTCTCTAACAATAACCATAATAGAATTCATATGATACTTCTAAGAAATCTGACTATATGAAATCAGCAAATATACAAACCCGAATTCTTTAGCATTAACTAAGAAAAAAAGTATTCAATTTATATAAAATCAGCTAGCATATAAACCCGAATTCTTTAACAATATCTAAGATAAGACATATTCAATTTATATAAAATTAGCAAGCATATAAACCGATTTCTTTAACAATAACTTAAACAAGAAGTATTTGATTTATAAAATTAGCAAACATATAAAGTCGAATTCTTTAACAATAATTAAGACAAGAAGTATTTAATTTTTATAAAATCAGCAAACATATAAACCCAATTTTTTAAAATAATAACTAAGACAAGAAGTTTTCGATTTATATAAAATCAGCAAGCATATAAACTCAAAACTCTTTAACAATAACTAAGATACAAGAAGTATTTAATTTTTATAAAATCAGCAAGGATTTAAACGCGAATTCTTTAACAATAACTAAGACAAGAAGCATTCAACTTATATAAAATTAGCAAGCATATAAACCCAAATTCTTTAGCAATAAAAAATAGAAGATCCATATGAATATTTATATAAACAACAGGTATATAACCCCAATTTCTTTATCAATACTTAAGACAAAATTTACACACAATTGAAAGTGATCTCTTGTAGACAATTTCATAAAAATTTCTAATCATAGTTTAGAGTATAAAGTAGCTGGATGTAGGTAATCCAGACACTTAAAACCGAAAACTTATCCCACTAGGTAGCATATAACCCCTCTCCATTGATAGGCATGGGCCACAATTTTTGAGTTTCAAGTCACCCAAAATCCATAAAAAGAAAATTTACCGAAATCAATTCTTAAATCGAAAACTCGTGTGGATATCAATTTCCACCATGATCTGAGATTTCCCTCATGCTATTGTGTGAAATCAGTCTCCAATATTCACGTATATTAAGTAAAATGAAATCCACAACAAAGGGTGAGGATTATAAGGGGATTGGGAAAACCCTAGCTTGAGACAACCCACTTGTCGATTTTGGGGGTTTTCCCATACCTATCCGATTCTCACGACTAATTCTGCCCCAGGCTTAGATTCCCACAATCTCCTCTCCCTCCTTCTCTTCCTCCTTCCTCCTCCCTCCTTCCTCTTCCTTTTTTTCTTCCTCCTTTCTTCTCTGGTTCGAGTGTGGGGTCGTCAGTCAATTCTTCCTCTTCTTCCTTCTCTTCTTATCGATCTACAACAACAACAACAACAACAACAAACAGCCTTATCCCAACTATTTGGGGTCAGCTACATGAATCC
>JAOXJP010276547.1:0-49279 GCA_025762735.1 Platanus orientalis
AAGAGTATGCACTTTATTTATACTTTAACTATAACACTAGATTCTACTTTTTCCCCACTACCAACAAGTAAAACCATGCAAATCCTAAACCAAGAAATAACAAAGTTTAAAACAAGCACGAAGTATCTTAGCATTTGCTAAGTCACAAGTTCAAGAGCTTCAACAAGTTCATTTAAATTGTAAAAGAAAATTAGAAAGAATTCTGGTTTCTCTTTTAATAACTAGGCTATGCAGAAACTATCAAATTCTTATGTTAACACACACTCTCTTCCATAAAACAAGTATGAAGTATATTTCTTAGCGTTTGCCAAGTCACAACTTCAAGAGCTTCAACAAGTTCATTTAAATTGTAAAAGAAAATTAGAAAGAGTTCCTGTCCCTCTTAACACACCCTACCCCTTCCATATTAATAGACTAAACTCTAAATTTAAATGAAATAGATAATGCCAATAAAAAATTGTTATCCTACCAATATTTAGGCCATTACTTTACAAAACCACATTCAATTCACAAGATCTTTGACTCATTGTAAAGTTAACTAAATAACCTTTTAAATGACACCAAAATCAAGTCAAACAAATAGATTTTTAACCTTTTTTTTATAAGAGAATTTCATTAAGAAAGGGGTTAAGGCATCCCCAAAAGGAACCAAAACAACAGTTACAAAATAGGAGTATCTCTAAAAACTTTTCCCCACCCTTTCTTTATGTCTTCAAAAGGAATATCCCCAAAATCTTTACATTTATTAACCCAAAAACAAAAACGGTCCTTTGATTTCTTGTACACCATGAAAGCTGGCTCCTTGTGGCTTTCAAAAGTTCTGTGGTTCCTTTCCAACCAAATGGACCAAGCTACCGCCGGAAGCACCATCGCCCATATCAATCTCGATCTCTTGGGCACACCTTCCCGACATGCCATCCAAGAAAAAAGTCCAAAAAAGTCTTTGGAAAGACCCACGACACCCCCACCTCCCTTAAGAGTTCATGCCATATTTTCGTAGAGAAAGAACATTGAATGAATATGTGATCAATTGATTCTTCCTCCATATTACAAAGCGGGCACACATTTGTTAAAATCATGCCCTTCTCACGAAGAATATTGATGGTGGGCAGCCTGATTTGCAAGCTTGCCACAAAAATAAGAGGATCTTTGAAGGTGCCTTTATCACCCAAACCCTTTTCCATAAAGGATTTGGTTCCCCTTGATGCCTGTACATTTCCCCCCAGGACTTCACTGAAAAAAAAAAACTCGTTTTTACTTAGAGTCCATTTGCGGATGTCAGCCTTATCCCTGCTCGGTTTTATGTTATTTACCATTCCGTATAGGTAGGTCATCTGTCGAACCTCGCAATCATTTAAGTTACGCCTGAGAGTGATATTCCAACTCCCTAACTCTTCAAACCAATCCCACTAATCTGCCACCTGAGCATTTTGATTCCTAGCAAGGAAGTAGATAAGAGGGAGTTCCATCATGAGAGGTTGGTGAGAGCACCTGATGCAACACACAAGCTCTGATACCAAAATTGATGCAGTACGATGCTAGGTATACTAATTGAATGTAGGAGAATAGACCAAAATAATGCGGAAGCAAGAATATAATTAAAACAGTCCAAAATTTGATTCTTTGAACACTTTCAAGTAACCAAAATACATGAAATGAAGAAAAGGATTAGAGAGAGGGATCTAGAAGAGATTAAGGAAGAAAAGGGGAAGAAAAGATACAGGAAAAGAAAACCCAAAAGGGTAATTTTGGAATTTCTTGACAATCCCAAAATACCCCTAGTGGTGCGTCAGAAAATTACGAAGTTTTCCATATATGTTCTAACATACTTGAGGATCCTAGGGTTCAAATTTCGTTAAATTTAGACAAGTATTGATTTGTTAAATCATGGAATTTCAAAAAACATGGAGGTTCTTTAATAGTGGTTCTAACAAAACTAGTGTGGAAATCTTTTCCAATAGATTAACAAACTTGAACCCTAACTGACATTGCAGAGAACATCAAATAAACAAAGGAAAAGAAAGAAGAAAAAGAAAGAAAGAAAGAAAAGAAAAGTACCTGTGAGTAATCTCTACCCACGATCCAAGGTAATCCCTACCTAGATTTCAAGCTAGGCACCAAAACTTGAAAGAGAGAATTGCTGCCCAAATCATTGGAAGCAAAAACTACAATTTTTATTCATTCATTCACTGTATCCCAATACAAAAACGTGCAGCCCCTTTATATAGGCTCACAAACTCAAGAAAATAGCAAAAAACCAAATTAGAAACTCCTAAACTACTAGCTTACTTGCTACCTAAGACTTTCCTAAACTTAAAACTACTAAAATCTTGACTTTCTAAAAACAAAAACTGCCAAAATTAAGCCCTTTAAGAGAATTTCGACCAACACACTAAGAGAGTCCCACTTTGATTTGTTGACTCACTCAAATTAATAAAATACCATTGGCAACAATACTTTATTCCTAAAAGACCCAAAAACAAAAACCATAATGACCCTTATGTCCTAACATCTAATAAACTATAAAATATCAAATAAAAGCATAACGAACTCTAACAAAAGGACTCCAATCAGCAACTTTAAGCTCCATGTGTTCCTGTGTTCTCATGTGGACCACATCAAGCCACGTGTGGGTCCCACATGGCCTCTAATGTCCGCATTAGCACCACTTGGGCATTTTAACCTTAAAATAAGGCTAAAAGAAAAGGGATTGGGAATATAAGTTTTCACTTTCTCGAAAACTATGCCACTAAGAGAGAGACTCCTAAACCCACTTGGAAACTAAATACAATCAAACTGAATAAAAACTAGGCTTTTAGAAAATATAATAATTATAAGTACAAATTAAACTATTAAACTAGTGGAAACATGGACTGTTGGGGTTTGCTTGAGCCTACTGGACAGGATTAGATGGCTTTGAATATAGATTTTCAGGCCCACAAATTTAAACAAGTATCTTCCACTGGGCAGTACTTATTTAAAAATTAAATAAGAAAAATAAAAAAAAATGCTTTCAATATAGCATCCAATGTGGAATGCAAAACAGCCCATATTCAAATTTGTGTAGCTGAAAAGTCTACATTTGAGGCCCACCAAATCCAGACTAGGAGGCTCCAAAAGTCTCCCCCTCGGTGCTTCCTATAGGAGCACAGTTCCTTGGAATCCTATTGTGACCCGAATCCAGAAAAGATTGGTAGGGTGGAAACAGAATCTTCTACCTAAAGGAGGAAAAGTGGTTCTAATTAATTCAGTGTTGGCAAACCTGCCAACATATTTCTTACCTCTCTTTCTGATCCCAACGTCGGTTGAAAAGAAGATTGAGCAATGTAAAAGGGAATTTCTTTGGGGCAAAGGTAATCAAGGAAAGGGTAATAGGGAATGCATCTAGTGGCCTAGGATGATGTCTGTAAGCTGAAGAAGCTTGGGGGGCTCGGCATCAATAGGGTTCATGATGTGAATAAGGCACATATTTCAAAATGGCTTTGGAGGTTTGGTCATGAAAGGGAGAGTTTGAGGCACCAGGTTATTGCTGATAAATTTGGTTTGGTTATTAATTGGGAAGCAAAAAGTAATGTTCTTCCATATGGGTGCAGTTGTTGGAAAGCCATCATGAAGTCTATGGTTGACTTTAAAAGGGGGATTAAGATTGAAGTGGGCTCTAGTTTCAAAAAGAGATTCTAAAAAGATTGTTGATGTTTGCCTAGACCTCTTATGGTGGAGCATCATGTTATTCCGTCTTGCCAGAAATAAGGAGGTGATGGTAGCAAATTACTAGGTTCAAATGGATGATGGAGGGATTTGGAATGTTGACTTATGCAAAAGACTAAATGATTGGGAGTTAGATGACATGGCTAATCTCCTTGGAATTGTTTATTCTTTTCGCATGAGAGCGGAGGTGGATGATTGTATGCGTTGAAACTTTGCTAAAAACGGGGTTTTCTCTGTAGAGTCTCAATGGGCTGAGGTCAGGCCGGACGCAATTTGGGTAATTATTTGGAAGCTCAATCTCCCTTCCAAAGTCACCTTCTTTATGTGGATAATGGTCAAGGACCGCCTCCCTACCATTGATTTTCTCCAAGGTCGTGCTATGCCCAGCCCTAATGCTTGCTCCCTTTGCTTGCAAGACGCTGAGCGCATTGATCACATCTTCATCAATTGCCCCTTCTAGAATATTTGGAAGACATCTAAGAAAGGATGCACTCTTTGAAAATTAGTTCTCCCTGCGCTTTGTTAGCTGGTTTGGCTAGAGCGAAACAAAAGTGTGTTTGAGGGGTGCAAGGAGCTAGAGTGTAATGTTTTTTGCAGGGCAAAGAACTTTACTTGTTTTGAGGGTTTAAATTGTAAGCACATAGGGGATTACTCGGAGGTGAGTACTAAAAGCGATTGGGAATTGTTGTTCACATGTAATTAGGCACTTTGTTCTTGTTGTTTGTAGTCTTTGGGGATTTCTCATCCCTTTTCTCCTGATGAAATTTTGCTTATCAAAAAAAAAAATGTTTTCTAGGATTTCCGTCTTCTTTTAGTTTCTAAATTGGTTTAAATGTCTGACTTGTATTGGGATAGATTATTTGCCGGTAGATTAGTGTTGAACTTTTCTTTTAAATCAATTCAACATGGAACTTGGACATGGACCATAATAGTTTCATACTACTACATTGTCGACCTTAAATTTTCTCTTTACAATTGGTAAACAGTATCTGGTCCAAGAAACCTCTAGTGATAAAAACTAATAGTTATGGTGCAAAACCAATCCAAACATTCAGTGATGACCTAATCAGTTCTTTGTTGAGAATGATGAAATTGAGATCAAACATGTGCATGTTACTAGATTTGTCGAAAGAATTATTTATGCAGCTTCAAGCGTTCAGCTATCAAGATATCTAACATTTAGGTTTAAAAAACTGACTGAAAGGAGACATGTAACTTCAATCTTATACTAAAGACTCAAGCTTATTATAGTCAAATTATTGCCAAAAAAAAATACCAGCTTGAATGATTCTGACAGTGACTCCACTGATGTGTATGCCAGATAAAGAAGAGCACTTTTATAGTACTCTGCAAATTCCTGACGAGATTTATGGTACTGTGATGAAACCCAGTGGTAGCTTGCATACACTGATGGATCAATGTCAGTCATGCTGTCAAGTGTAATCTTCCCGTCTTCCAAGAGTTTTTTGCACTCTTTTTTATCCCCATGCTCAAGCTTGAATGCAACTATCTGCATCTTAACATAAAGGACCGGCTCCTCTATACGCGACTCCCTAGTAGCTCGAAGTTTTTCAATTACTCCTTCAAGAAAACCAATGGCAGCTTCTTTCTCTGAATATTGCCGAGAAACAACGACAGCAAAATGAGCAAGCTTGAGCAGATTGATCTTTGTCTCAAAGTCGGTGATAAAATTATGATATAATTGTATTAGAGCATCACCCACCTGAATGAAAATTTGAAAAACAAATCCAAAAACTTCATAAATGCACATACTTATGATCTTAATATGAAAAAAATCAACAGCTTCAATTCCTTATATATCTTCCAATTTAAGCACACATAGACAGCTAAATAAGCAGCAAGTACAAGTTCTCAGCAAACATATGCAAAAGAGATCATAAACAAAGCAATACTTGATATCACTTTCAAATTTCTTAAATTAAGATGGCCCTATAACCATAATATCCCATAGATGTATATCATGGCTATAAACTTGACTGGTGCATGATTAAGTCAGAGAATTACTAGATATGATCCACAATGATAGCTAGGGAACACTCCAACTTTTACCTCACCTTTTAACATGCAAAAGGGTAATGCCACAAGTACAAGTCTTCAGCAAACATACGCAAAGGAGATCATAAACAAAGCAATACCTGATATCACTTTCAAATTTTGTTAATTTATGATATGCCTATGAATCCATAATATCCTGTAAATGTATATCATGGTTATAACTTGAATGTTGCATGAAAAAGTCAGAGAATTAACTAGATATGATCCACAACAATATCTAGGGAATGCTCCAACTTTCACCTCACCTTTTAACATGCAAAAGGACAATGCCACATTTTATCAGCTTAAGTGAAGTACAAGTTCAGAATATGCAAATTTATAACAAGGAGAATGTCAGGCTGTAAACCATACGTTGTTGCCCAAGATAGAAAACAGAACAAATGCTCCCAGAATTTCCAGGAGAAAGTGAAAGAGGAATGGGATTTGACAAATTGCAAATAATCAAGTCATTTGATGGAATGAACCCATCTTGATTGACTTGAATATGGAGTGTTGTCCCTCACTTTCTTCTGTGATCAACATGAATCTAAAAAGAAATCAGAAATATATGAAGGATTGTTGAAGTAGATTAATTCAGATATCTCCTAACACCTTAAGGTGATGGGAGAATTGGTTAATTCATTAAACATGGTATCAGAGCCAGGTTAGGTAGTGAGTTCGAATCCCTGTGGAAGTAAAAGTATTCTCCTGGACGTACCGCACGTGTGTGCATGTGTTGTGGACTTGTACCTGGTTCCGCAAGTGTTCCCAGGAGATAACAGTGTTCCTCCCGAGAGGGGGTGTTGAAGTATATTAATTCCTGTATCTCCTAACACCTTAAGGTTTTGGGAGAGTTGGTTATTCAATTAACAAGGATCTCATAAAAATAGGGAAATAGAAATTATGTAGTGACCTCTGGAAACAGTGAAATGGATGATTAACAACAATTCCATATGCAGAAATGTTCTGAAGAATCTCGAGAACATTTGAAAAATACTTGTCTCGATATTAAATAGACTAGCACTCATGTAAAACTTGTCATATTTTGTTCTTTTTTGTCAGGTGAGGAGGTGTGGGGAAGGCAAGCACGTAAGCCTAAATACCCTTTAAACACAGGGTGTTACAGACACTCAATCTCTAGAAGCCAAACACACTGCCTGCTATCTATGCCAATGATAGGAATTGAAGACATTCCTGGAAGAAAACTACAAAAAAAATATATTATAAAGGGCTGCATGGTTACTAGTCGAGTTCCAAGTGAGGCCTCACGCCACTCTATGTTTGCTATCTCCTTCATTACCTCATATAATTCAGCTCTTATACAATCCTCTGAAAAAGAATGCAGCAGATCTCTATTTTAGAAGTAAATGCTTGACTCCAATAAGGCTCGGAATACGTTGTGGGTCTGAATCGGTTTGCTCGAATACCAATTTGATGCAGGATGGCCTAAGGAGACTCAAAATAGGACTAAAAAAATCGCAACAATTAGGATTACTTAGGGTTAAAGACGACAAATTCAAGATATCAATTATGGAGCAAATATGGACAGAAATCGGAAAGAACAAAAACTGAGTCTAGAGATATCCACATAACATAAAATCTAGCAGGATTATAGGTTTAGGGATAAAAATTTAACCATTCAAATTTGAGCACAAACAGATTATTAAGAGTATATAAAACAAGGAAAAGTCATGTCTGTCCCAAAAAATCCAGCAAAACAAAATTTAGCAAACTCAGCAGTCCAATAAGTGAAGGGAAGTCAGCAAGGCAAGAAACAGAATTCATGCTTGATTGATATGTAAAGATGTAGAAGAAGAAGAAGTAGCAGTCCCAAATGTGCTACTAGCCTCCACACACCAAGTGATGTGGGTGAAGTCCAGCCTCAACCCAATGAATAAAGCCCAGTTTTAACAAAACCCAATGCAAAATTCAATTCCATTCGGTTGGGATGGTGGGAGTCCTTTAAATAGATTACATCATGATGCACCTTAGAAACTAGACTCTTAACATAAATTAAAAAATAAATGATTCCCTAACAAGATATTTTAAATATAAACTACTACTTTCTAATAAACTTAATGATATAATCAAAATGGAAACTGAATAAACTTGTTGCTAAGACTTTCTAAAAAAACCGATCAAATAAAACTTAATAAAAACTCTATTCCCATCACATATTGATATCTCTACATTAATTTAGTCATAACTTTCCCAAATCACATTGGATTTGCAAAATCTTGGTCTCGTTTAAAAGGTAACTAAATAACTCTATTCCCATTCAATTTGTTAACAATTCCTTGTTCTTGTTGAAAGCTGAGGTGGAAGGGATGAGAAATTTGAAGTGCATTCTTCTAATTATGGAAGCTACTACGGGGCAGAAGGTAAACTAGGCCAAGTCTTTTGTTAGTCCTGTTGGAGATACTACTTCTATTAAGGAGATTGCTTCTATCTTGGGATGTGATATTGCCTCACTCCCAATCACTTATCTAGCGTTGCTTCTTGGAGCGAAATCATCTTCTAAGGATTTATGGAACCCGTTTATTGAAAAGGTGGAAGGGAGATTGGCCAGTTGGAAAGGTCATTACCTCTCTAAGGGAGGCAAATTGGTCTTGTTGAAAAGTGTTATTTCTAGTCTACCTACGTACTTCCTTTCATTGTTTCAGGCTCCATGCTTTGTCATTAACTAGCTCGAGCGGATTCGGAGGGATTTCTTATGGGGGTCTTCTTCGGCATTGAAGAAAATCCATTGGGTTGGTTGGAAAGAGGTTTGCAAGCTTTTGGATCAAGGGGGTTTGGGCATTCGTTCTTTGAAAGCGACTAATAGAGCCCTCCTTAACAAGTGCTTGAGGAGGATTGGTATGCATCGCGACACTATTTGGAGAGGGGTAGTGGCTACCAAATATGGGGAGGAGCGTTTTGGGTGGTCTTATAAGTGTCTCGGGGTGTGGTGTGTGGAAGGGGATTTGTAAAGGGTTGGGGTCGTTCTCCAAATATGCCAAGTTTCATATAAACAATGGTGAGAGGGTGAGATACTGGCATGACCCTTGGTGTGGGAGTGAACCGTTATGTTTTCTATTTCCCCCTTGTTACAGCCTAGTGGTGGATAAGTGGGGATCAATGAAGAATCATATGATAATGTCCAGGGTGCTTTGTTCTTAGAACATTCAGCCGCGTCGGAATCTAAATGATTGGGAGATTGGGGAGATGGGTAGGCTTATTGATACCCTGGAGAGGTACAAGTTGGGGGGCTTGGAGAGACAGGTCGAGATGATTTGGAATCTAGATGAGGAGAATGGTTTGACTGTTAGTTCTATATATGGTGTTCTTTGCCCTCAGGCCACGATGGAGCATCCCCGCATTTGTGTTTGGAATACTTTGTTGCCTTTGAAGGTATCGTTCTTTATGTGGGAGCTATGGTGGGATAGAGTGCCGACAATTGACAAGTTGATTTCGAGGGGAATGATAATTCCAAATTGGTGTTACTTATGTGGTGCAGCTATGGAATCCTCAGAGCATCTTTTTCCTCATTGTCGTTGGTTGGGCCTCTTTGGTCCTTCTTCCTGAGACATTTCGAGATTATGTGGGTGCAGCTGGGCTCTGTCAAATGTCTTCTTTATTGCTGGTCAGGTCAGCTTATCAGAGGTGGGAGAGAGTGGGGGAGGAATCTGTGGTAGTTGATCCCCGTAGCCCTATGCTAAAGTGTGTGGGAAGAGAGAAATGGGAGGACTTTTGATGATATAGTCAGACCACATCGAATCATTATTGACGTCATTCTATCCAAGACCTTTGACTGGTTGTTCACTGACCGGATGAGGGACTGGCCTTCCTTTTGCTCTTGGATTTTCGATTGGAATTCTCTTATTATGTAGTGCATGTTTGGGCCTTGTTTCGTAGTTCTTGGTGGCTTGCATGCCTTATGCGACCGTGTAGTGTTTTTCATTGCTCGTTTCTTCTTTTATACATTATCTTACTTTCTTCAAAAAATATATATATACCACAACTTAACCAAATGGGTAAGTTTTGACCTTGAAAAAATTGGGCTAAAAGCAAGTTACGAGATTACAACTTCAAATAAATAAAGAACCTATAGCCTAAAACTGAACTTTAAGTGGGCCCCACTTGATAATCCATGGACATCTAACTTCTTGTTTCTTGTGGATACTCCAGCATCTTTCCCCCTGGTGGAAAAGAGTTTGACCACGAATTTATTGAAGAACTTCTTGCATTTGATCTTGAACTTGATGGTGATGAGATCATACGTCCAAAATCAATAATACTCAGCTTATGGCCAACTTCCTCAATTTGCTATTCCGGCATCTGATAAAAATAATTCAAATGAAAGAAGCAAACAATCAGGCCTTTGAATGTAGACGGATGTATGTACTGCATAATACTGAACATTGCTCTCAGCTCCATTTACTTTTAATTTTATGGCAGTAATTGCACATGTGTCAACAAGCAAATCTAGTTCATCGGCAAGCCTTTTGTCGTCTCCATTGCCTAGCTCATCACTAACCTTATTAGTAACTTCAAAGCCATCTTCATCTGCAATCTTTTCGGCTTCTTCATCAGCTCCCTCATTGGATGGTTGTTCAATAGAAGATTCCATAATGGATTCATTAGGCTCATCATCTTTAGTTACTTGATCCGAAACATCTTTTGAAGATGCTTCATCCATCATACCATGAATAACTTTGCATTATTCCCCAAGGCTACTACAGAACTTTGCAAGCCCTTCCTTTAATGGCTACCATTGCTTAGCGGCTATTAGCTCACTACACATAAGCTCTTGTTGTTGCATATGAAAATCTTGAAGCCTCTTGTTAACTAAGGTCCATTTGTCTTTTAAATACAAGACTTCCTTGGATCAAAACTGAAACTATACATTTTATGCCACTCTACGTTTGGTATCTCCTTTTTTTTTTTTTTTTTTTTTTTTTTGATAAGTACATTTGGTATCTCCTTTGTTACCTTGTATAATTCAGCACTTATAGAATCCTCTGAAAAAGGATTGGATAAAATCTCTATGGTGGAAGTAATGGGTTTGAATCCAATTTTCTCAAATACCAATTTGATGTGAGATAGCCTAGAGACCACTAAAATTTCTGCAGGTTATGGGCCGAAGGGAGACTCAAAATAGGACTGAAACAAGTCACAATGATTATGGTTATTTAGGGTTAAAGAAGACAAACTCAAGATACCAATTATGGGGCAAATATGGAAAGAAATTGTAAGAAACAAAAACCCAATCTAGAGATATCCAAATGACATAAAATCTGGCAGGATTATAAGTTTAGGGATGAAGATTTAACCCGCAAAATTTGAGCACAAACAGATTACTAGAAGTATATAAAACAAGAGAAACTCAGGTCTGTCACAGAAAATCCAGCATAACAGAATTTAGCAAACTCGGTCCAATAAGTGTAGGGAAGTCAGCAAGGCAAGAAACTAAGCTTTAGAACTTCAAGAGACTTATCTTGTAGTTGTGTGATGTCCTTGGCATACCCTTGTAGTTGATGCTACTTTCATATGTAAAGATGTAGAATAAGTGAAAAGCGTACAAAAAGAAGTAGTAGTACCAGACATGCTACTAGCCTCCACACAGCCCAGCCGGGTGATGTAGGGGAAGCTCAACCTCAACTCAATGAATAAAGCCAGTTTTACCAAAACTCAATGCAAAATTCAACTCCATCATGATCCACTTTAGAAACTAGACTCTTAACAGAAATTAGAAATTCCTGATTCCCTAGACAAGGCTTACTTTAATCATGAACTACTTTCTAATTAACATAAAGACATGATCAAAATGGAAACTAAATAAACTTATTGCTAAGACATCCTAAAAACCTATCAAATAAGCAAATAGGTTAAACAGCTTCTCCACCACCTCCCTTTGTTTGTTTGTTTTTTTTTTTTAATGGCAGACTTCACTCAAAACAAAGAAAACTTCACCAGGCAAGTGAAGACTGCAAACATAAGCAAAACATAAACACCAAGGAGAAACGAAACACCAAGGAAGATAACACAATCAACCCCAAAACATCATGCAACCCTGCCCAAAGAAATCCCCACAACTCCCAAACAATATTATTCCTAATAGAAGTCCATTCCTGAACAGAGCAGTGCACTTAGAATGGAGAGATATGACTGCATGAGAGAGAATCTTATTTTCAAAGATCCTCCTGCTCCTTTCTTTCCAAATGCACCAGCGTATCACCACCACCAGAATGGATCTCCAAATAACAATGAAAGGCTCTTTTATGCCCTCCAGCCTCCATCTGGGGATTAGATTACTGAAGTCAACACACCTAGCTAAGCAAGGAAGAAATTCTACACTTTCTCCATTGTTTCGTAATTGACAGACAGATGATTCACTGGTTCCTCCTCCCTACAGCACAAGACACAACTATTTTCCATATGTCAACCTCTTATTTCAAGATTTTCAATTGTGAGAATTCTATTCAAGAAGGAATTTCACATGGAAAAAAGCCACTTTGGATAGGTTACCAGGATACCAAATAATTTTGAATAGAAATGAATTGCCTTCCGAGTGGTCCAAAGCTTAGTAGAAAGATTTAATGGAGAATTGCCCCTTTTATCTTTAGTCCAAATCCATCAATCTTCATTAACCTCTGGCCTATAATCTTTTAATTGGTTCTACAGCTACAAGAAGTAGAACTCTCCACCACCTCCCTATTTTTAAGGTTAAGATGAAACACTTTTATTAGGAACTCTCCACCACCTCCCACGCAGCATGGCAGTTCCTTTTTTGCAAACACATGGCCATAGCATTACAATTCTGTTTTATCGCCCCCCCCTCCAAAGAAAAAAAAATTTGATATATCATTCCGAATCCAACTGCACTACAAGAGATTACCTTCGTACCTTTTCTTTTCTGCATGTATGTCTTTTCCTTCCTTACCCTTTTTCTTTATTGCTTTTCTTCCTAATCTTTTGGAAGAAAATCAAGTAAGACTGGAACATACAACTTTATCTAGACAACCAAATATTGAAATCTCTACATGTTCTTAAAACGAAAAAGATTAGGACAGGCCCATATCAATATTGTTAACATCGTTACATACATATACTGTCTCCAACAACTAGATCAAACATATAAAAAGCTCCTTACTTATCAAATTACATACTCAAAACTATTCGTAACGGAATAAATCCTAAATCCTATACATAAAAGCCAGGATCCAATCTAGTAACACAGTAAGGGGACCCACCAAATTGCAAATGCGCAACATCTCGAACACAAACTAGCATTAGAACCCAGTAATCACCGTTTTTCAGACATTACTAACTACTATGATAAACAAAAGAATACTTAACTCGAAAAGGTAATAAGAACAATGCAAACCAAAACCCTAATTTTCTCAACAACCCATCAACGCATTCCTCCAAATCCGTCCGAGATCTCATTGCTTAAGCCTCCATAAAAAAAACAAAAACTTTCCCAAACCACACAAATCAAAAAGAAAAGAGGCACGCACAGAAAACCCATCCATAAAACAATGAATCATATCAAACAAAACAGAAAATTTTATAGAAAAAAAGTTGAAGGAAACGCATTCAATCAAACAGTTAACAGAACCTAACAATCTGACCTGAAATACAGCTAGGGCAACGAACTGATCGAGCTTGAGGGTGAGCTGGTGCCAGAGCTTCCTCTGATATAAATCGGCCAACGAAGTGTACCACTCGGCGAGCTCCGGCTGCGCGTTACGCTGAGATTCGAGATACTTGAGAGCGTCCATGGCGAAATACGACGATAAATTGGTACCCTAAGAGGAGCAACTGAGCTTTTAGGGAGATGAATTTGGAGCTCAGTTGCAGAGGAAGCACGAAACCCTTTTGCTTTCCTCTTCTCTCCTTTTCTTCTGCGGAAAGAAAGAAATAAAAGAGGACGTGCAAGGAGGACAGGCTCCAGTATGTATATTTTGGAACGATGCGCGGAAGAGCTGTCTGACAAGTATAACCTCCAAGTTTAAAGGGTAGAAGGCTTTGGGCTGCCCAGTAGGCCCAATAGATCAGGGCTGGATTTTGAAAATGAGCTGATATTAGGCCTTACAAATCAAACCCAATAGGCTGGAGAATATTTTAAACATATAATAAAAAGAGAGTTTTATTAATCCAGTCAGATCTATTTTTGGAAGGGTGCCACCAAAGAAAAACTCTCTTTTGGGTTTTAGGAAATTTTACATGTAGGCCAAACAAGTCCTAAACCATATACCACTATCTAGTTCATTTTCTAGTATAGTGTTTCTCAATATTTTGAAGACAAGAAATAAAAAAACCAGAAAATATATATATATATATAAACTAAGGCTATAGTTGATTACCAAAAAAATAACCTAAGGCTATAGTTAGGGGAGCAAATGTTCTACTCCCAAAAATTGTCCACTCCCATGCTCCCAGGCACTAGGGCTGGGGTGTATAGGTTTCAACCCGTAAAAATGGTTTTCAAAATAATTATTTCATGCTAACCTTGTGTCCGGGAGCATGGGAGTAGACAATTTTTGGGCATAAAACATTTGCTCCCTTTAGTTAGGGTGGTAAATTGACCACCCTATAATGTTCTTAGATTAGGTCTAGCATATTGCCATAATTAACATTGGGTGGGTCTGGGCCTAGGCCTGGTCTAATTATAAGGACCGAAATGCAAACCTTGTCTGGCCCAAGATGTAGGCTTAGGGCCTTGCCAAGGAGAAGCACACAGTGTATGGGGTGTTCAAAAATAAAATATTGGATTGTAAATTGGGATTCTTGCCCAAAATTCATTTCCAATCAAAATATCATGCTTTTGAACCAGATTTCAATAGGTTTGTTCTTAAGACAATAGGAAGAATACAAGCGAAGGAGTCCATATAAACATACGTGAGTAATCAATGGGTACTAAAAGTAAATACAAATAAAATAAAACATAACAAAATAAAGGAGACATAACAAAATGGATATAATTAGTATGGGTTTGGTAACCTTCCAAATAATGCATTTTCCTCTTTTCTCGGGGTGGGGGGTGGGGGGGAGAGGTTTCTTTTCAGAGTAATTAGAAAGAAAAAAAAAAAGATGGGGATGTATTCTTTGAAGGGTTACCAAACCCAAATTGGCACTTGTGGAATAATCAACCTTAAGAAAGCGCTAGAAAATAGCATGTATAATCTAAGATTCTGAACTATCATATCATTGGCATTTGTGTTATCAATTGTAATCATTAATATCTAATTTTTGGTGTTTTACTCAAGACAGCGCTAGAAAATAGCATATATAATCTCGTGCCCATTGTAAGGAGATTGAACAGCACAAATAGTTTTAAATTATCATGTACACGGACGTGTTAATTAAATTTTAGAAAATATACTATGAAAGACATGTATTCATATGATTAATTTATTGCATGGAAAGTTGAAAATTTGGTGGAAAGTTAAATTAACTTTCATAATTGCCCAACTTTCTTGTTGCTTGATTGTGTGGAAAGTTGTAGAGATGAGAAATGAGTTTTCCTAACCACTTTTCAGCTTTACAAAAAATGGAGCTTGAATTTTCCATTAAAAAAAATGTCGGATTGTTGATTTTCTTTTTGGAAAACTTTCAAAAAATTTAACTTCCCCTTGTCTTTTCGATGGCAACCAAACACGCACCTTTGTGAAAGTTAAGGGAAATTATATTTCACTTCACTTCACACACCTTCGCTTCACTTCTCCAACTTCCCATGCAAACAAAGATAGCCTAAAATCCACATGTTTGTGGTCACGCTAACTTGTTCAACAATTTTTAACAATTTATTCAACTTCAGCTTTTTATCTTCATAAACATTCATAAAATCAGACTAATCAGTGTTTCTTATATTATTGTCAAATGTAGGTTGAAGGTATTGGAAATACAATGTAAAGTACTCTTAACTCTGTGCATAATAGTCATCTTTACAAAAATCTCTCAACTATTGTTGTTGTCAAATTTGATTTTGGCAATTCTCATCTTAACATTGTTATTATTTTCTTTGTACTCATACAATATATACATTTTGACAAATGACAAGTGAGAGTTGTAATTCCTTCCCCTTTAGCTTGTAACTTACATATATTGCCACAAGAATTACAAGTTGCCTTTTTTGTTTCATCTATAAACAAAAGTATTTTGAAATCTTCTCATTCATCACTTATCTATTTTCTATAACTTATTGAAGGTAGAGAATCTTTGTTTGGAATGCCTTTGGTGGTTTCCTCAAAAACATAAGTTGAAATTGCCATTGTAATTACTTTTATGCATTTAATAACTAAGCAGTATAATGTATAAACAATAATGAAACAATAAAAAAATTATTATTATACTAAACTATTGTTATTATCTTAAGGAAAATAAAGTTTATATGAAAAAATAGTGTAATCTATAAAATTTAAAACACACAACTACATGATTAGACTATATTACACCATAAATCATCAAGTCATTGATATTCCATTCTTAATATCTATTAAAGTCAATCTAGTCAAGTCATTGTGGTTGTTGCAATCATTGAATTCTAATCTAAATTCATATGATTTGGTTGAGTTTTAATATGTATATATATATATATATATAGAGAGAGAGAGAGAGAGAGATAAGTCATAGTAGTAGGACATGAAATATAACTTTGTACTTCTATTTGGATTAGTAAAAATATATGAAATTATATAATAAACAACATTAGAGGTGCCAAGAAATTGATTATAATCCACATGCACCCCCATAAAAAAGGGGAAAATGGTTTAATTTATCTCACAACCTTTAGGGCCATATAGAGTTGGTTGCAATGCCACGATCCTTAACAGAGAGGGTAAGGGTAGAATTTACTAGTTTTAGTCTATTATTATATGATATTGTCTACCTCCCCTACCAATTAAGCCAATCCTGCTCCATGAAGAGACTGTCTACAGACCTAAGTAGAAAAAAAAAGGGTTGTCTGTAGGCAACATGATTAGGACAATCCATTACACTACACACTTGAATTTTACACAAAATTTTGGAGTAAAAAGCAAAAGGCCTGTGATAATTATTTCTAAAAGGATTTATTAATCGAAGGATTAGAATTATAGGTCTTTCTACTATAACTGCACAATGCATCTTTGCAAGCATTGAGCAATTTGCCTCTATTAAATTATAATCATCTTGATTTCAAACCGAAGAGGGACTAATTAGGTGAATCTAATTATCATATTTAACTTTGTTAAATCCATATGATACAACAAATATTGATGTGAACTCAGGAGTCAAGAACTTGAGAAAGTAAGAAATAAAGAAAAATGAACACAACTTTAAAGTGAGAGACGAACAAACATAGACCTAGCAATCTTGGTATCATTTTGCAATGGATAAGGAATTGAAAGGAGGCCTTGAAGTATGATCCATGAGCGGTGAAAAGAAGTTTACTTTGGTCATCATTAATAAAAAATGGTAAAATTTATATTAATTACCAACAATCTCGATCATTGTTGATAGAAACAATGAAATTAATCTTAGTCACCATTGAACAAGGGTACATCGTGTGAAATGGGGTGAGAGTGGGACTATTAAAAAAAAGAAAAAGAAGAGGATATGTGAATGAAATAGTAGAGCCTAAAAGGTTTTGGAAAAGGGAATTATGTGATAAAAATAAGTCGTTGGCAAAGAGGAGTATTGTTAAATTTTAATCAAACGGTTTGATGAGTGTAAACAAAATAGATTGCACATGGAAAATGGATCATGTTATATGAGATTTACTAACAATGGAATGGATCACCTTTATAATGGAGTCGTAACTAAGGCTGTCAATTGCTTTTGGCTAGCCTAAAGCTCGGTGTATTCAGCTTGAAATATAAGTCTGCTGGGCTAGTATTACTTCAGGCCAGTCGGGCCAAGCTCAAGCTCAGATTTTATGCTCGAAATGATACTTAGGTTGAGCTCTAGCATACTTATTATAGCCCGATGTCCGACCCAGCCCGGATCGAGATATAGTGTATAACAAAAGCCCAATCTAATCTATGTTAAAATAAGAGTTGTTGGATTAATCCCAATAAAACGACAATGAAAAAACCATAATCTTATAAATCCTCTTAACCTATACCTATCGTCGTTGCACCGTCACTTTCACTCTCTCCCTCTATCTATTGCTTCTCATCTAGTTCTTTTGCCTCTATCTCTCTCTTGCTTCTCGCCCAGCTCCTCTCTCTTTCTCATTTCTTTATTCTCTTTAAAAAGTCTCCAAACACCATTCCTTATTTTTTTTCTCCTTCTCACCATCTTCTTCACAAGGGAAACCGCTCAGCCAGATATTGGAGGCAATGGTTGAGAAACAAGGAAGAAAAATGCCCAAGTTCCCTTAATTGCACTACTTATGTTCATGCCTTCTCCAATAAGCCCCATGCAATGATCTTTGGCCTCGCCAAAATCGAGCGAGTCATGAAGTGCTTGTTCGTTAGGATATTGCATCTCTAGCCTATGTTTCAAGTGTACGTGTCTCAATACTTGGAGAGGGGCATCTCTCTCTCTCTCTCTCTCTCTCTCTCTCTTGCTTCTAGCCTAAGCTCTCTCACTTATATGTCCATGTTTGTTTCTTGCTACAGTTGGGGAGGGTAAGGTATTTGGTTATTAAATGGATCTTGTTTTGGTTATTTTTCTTCTTCCATTGATGATAATTGATGAGACGACTAGAAGGTGAGATATTAAAAAATAAGCAGCTTAAGTTTAATTGCTTTTCGAGGGTTTCTTCATGTTTTTTCCTTCATTATGTAATACCTTGGTCTCAGCTTTATTCCTTCATTATGAATGTTGACAAGTTTAATTGTTTTTTTTTTTATTGGTTTTACTTTGAACAATCAAAAAATGGCAATCTAAAGAGAGAGATTGAATGATTATAGTTATCTCGATCTATTAATTTCAGGCAGCCTGAACTTGACCCAAAGCCCATTTTAATAAGATGGGCCAAGCTCGGGCTGAGTTTGAGCTCGGGCACATGCACAATATTTCGGGTTAGGCTCGGGTTGACCTCGGCCTAACCCAACTTAGCCCAATTGACAGTTTTAGTCGCAACCAATCCATTTTGTTGTTAAGTTGGACATCGCTTTTGAAATTAAATAATATTAATTTTAAAACAAATGTAAAACATGACTTAATTAGGACCAGTTTGCAAATGAAGTCACAGGTAAGTGGTTTACCAAGGTGTTTGGCACACCAACTTGCCTACATATACGGTTACCTACTGAATTTGTTTAAATCTAAGTCATATATTTTTGTATTATCAAGAAACTAAAAAATGTTCATATAACCCACTAAAAAAGGTTTTTCAAATAAAATTATTTATTAAACAACCTAATTTAAAAAGTTAGACCTAAATGCTAAGATGTTTTTAGAGGTTGTCTCATCCATGCTTACAACATTGTTAGGCTTTTTCCTTAAACTTAAGCAGTGATAATGACTTTGTTCATCCAAAAAATAATGTTTAGTTTTTTTTTAATCTTTTGTTTTTTGTTGTTAACAAAATTCTTAACTTTATCCTAATACAGTCATGCATGTAATTGAATTAGAAAAAAATTATAAGCTATTTAGAAAATAATGAATGATATGGTACTTGGATGAACTTTCTTTCATTACCCTGGGTAAACATGAGATTTAGCATGACTTCATATACATCATGTTATTACTATAATGTGTCTAATATGGGTAATTCAAAGTTTTACTATAAATATCATAAAGTTTTTAAGTTTGAATCAATAAAATATGAGTTTTCTTTTACTAACTATAAATGTATAAAAAATTAACCATGTGAACTCCTTTGTCGTAGAATTATCATGTTCAACCTTATGATCACATGCGGTTTATTGTAGCCAAATTTATCCCCTTTTCATTATTCTCTATATATTTTCATCATTTCTTCTTATCAGAACCATTATGAACAATATTATCCTTTAACTACACATGATACCATATAATTAATATTCAAAGATAAAGTGTATGACAATTCATTGATGTTTTTTCTATTATATAAAAAAGTTAAGGTGTATATGAGTTACAATAGTTAAAATTTGAAATATACAGAGTAACGAGTAAAACTGAGACAAAACATTCATGCCGAAGGTTGACATGCCATAAGTCACAAGAAATTAATTAGTAGGACACCTGTCAATGTATTGAATGGTGCCAATACCTTCGTGTTTTTTGAAACAAAAAAGTTTTTTAAAACAAAAAACAATGTATATATGTATATATACATATATGTATATGTATATGTATATATATGTGTATATGTATATGTATATATATACACACAGACATATATATATATAACACTTATGCATGTTAGATGGTGATCAGAAAAATATATAGTAGACTACGACCATTTAATCATATGATTGTATACTAAATTAGGATCTACATGATTTTTAATTACAGTTTAATAATTATCATATTGATACAAATTGTCATAATGCCTATCGCATTATGCATGGATATTAATTTATTCTATAGGAAGTCAAAGCTTAAAAAAAAGGGAATTGAAATACAATCATTAACTTATGATAATTTCTGAAAAACCATAATGTTTGTTGTATTTTGGAGAATAACCATTTGGTTAATCTTATAAACGCTTGTGTAACTATTACTAAACAGTGTATGCCCTTATACCCAAACCAATTTTCTTGACCCATTTTAGGTTGAACCTACACATTTCAATATATTCTATAATAAAAGAAATGAAAAAAATTCAAAATTCACTTAGTGATAGAGAAAATAATGTAATCACATAATAAATGTAAAGAAAAAAAGGAATAGAAAAGATAAAGGAAATGACAAAAGGCTAACATCTACTATGTTGCACAACTATCCAATTATCACAAACCTCTCTAACATAGACAACTCGACTATTGGAATTTGATTTCTTATTCATGTACTAAAGAAAATGATAAAAGGGGATGTACCAATCTCTTAGTATATATGAGAATAGGGATGGTAAAGAGAGGGAATAGATGTATTCTATAAGAAGAAAGTAACTCTCTATATATACATATATATGTGTGTGTGTGTGTGTGTGGCGCGCGTGTGTGGAAGATGACTAGGAAAAAGGGAAAAAGAATGAAGAAGACTTAAAGTGAGGGGTCCTTCACCTTAGTTATAGTAAGTTAGATCACAAAGCTCAATACAATATTATCCCTTTAATTTGTTTTCAACCCAACCTTTAGAGATTAATCTATTATTTTTAAGTATTGATTGCATAAGATGTAATTTTTTGAATCATGAAGTTGGAATTTGAGAGGTTATGTGGGTAACATGTCCCATGTTAATGACAAGTACCACAAGAAAAAGGTTAAGTGGCATGCATGTTAGGTTGGACCATAATTTGGCACTTGTGTGTGTGAGAATCCTTCATGCAATATTATGGTAGATTGAAGTGTCCAAATCCAATCAAACACCTTTCCTTTCGGTTTTCTAAGGTAAAAATTTTCATGGTGTAGTTACTACTCATTTTGCATTTTGTGATATTTTGACCAAGCTTCGATTGATTGCATGGTGGTATTTCATAATGAGTTTGAAAAAAGTTGAGGATAACATTAAGTATCTTTTAGCTACCCCATTATGATGTAAAAATAAAGCTGTCAACTGGACCGGGTTAGCTTAAAGCCCAACATTCTAGCCTGAAAAATAGTCGGACTAGGTTAATCTAATTTCAGGATGGGTTGAGTTCAGCCCCAACTTTTAGGCCTGAAATTTTATTCGGGCTAAGTTCGGGCAAGCTCAAGTTTAGCTTGAGGCCTAGCCCAAATTAGTTAACAACTAATAATTTTATTTAAATGTTGACATTAGGTTTATATATTTCTTATTCTTTTTAAATCCATATATTTTTAACAAATTTATTATCATCAATTGTAAAAAAAAAAGCCATAGAATATGCATTTTAGGAAAATTATGGGCCTAAAATCAATCCAAAAAATCAAGAAAAAAGAGTTTTAATTTGGGCAGCCCAAACATGCCCCGAAGCCCGTTGTTTTAAAATGGGCTAAGTTTGAGCTGACTACTCTGGGCCAAGTTTAGGTAGACATTGGCCCGGCTCAACTTGGCCCGATTGTCAATCCTATGTAAAAAGTAGAATTGGCATAAAAAATATTATTGAATAGATTTTATACATTTGGACATTTTCTTGCTAATGGTGGATTAAATGTCAAAATTTGATGAAACCTTCCTATAAATAAGCAATTTTAGACTTTCATGACATCTCGTGGCAATCTACTTATTTGAAAAAAGATTGATGTTTTAACTATGCCAATAAGCAGTTACCAATCTTGTTTATTCACTTTTGTGAATAGGGGAAATCAAGAAAAGACCATGCTCTCCTACAACTATCTTCTTCCATGAGTGACTCCATCTAACACATATATCTTTCAGTGCATCTATTTTCGATAAGATTGGAAAATTATGTGTTCAACAATGTGTTGATATTAAATTGATAATCTTGCACTTTGATTTACTATAGTCAAACTTTATATGTCAAAATTATGTTTCAATTGGTATCTTTTTTTTTTTTTTTGTTTTGTATGGCAATTATTATTTGTAATTTTGTTTTTTCTTTGTCCACTTTAAATTGGTCAAAGTAGTTTAATAGTTCAAGGTGAAAATAATTGATGAACTTAAAACCATTACTAGACTTGATTTCTTTTATACGTTACGGTGGTTGGGAAGCTGTACATGGACCAATCTTGATTGATCGTTTGCTTGGAGTTGGAGGTTGTAAGAAATGGCTTGATCATATGAAACATGTCTCTATCACGCCTGTGTTAAAAAATTATCCAACTATGGGCTATATATAGAATATGGAGAGAAATCTATTTATTGTTTTGGACCTTATATTCATCATATAATAAATTAGTCAGGTTTGGCATAACTACATCAAAATTCCTTTGATGTACGAGAAATATTTTGGATAATTTTGGACCAATATAAATATTTATTCAACATTCATTGAGTAGTTAATGTGAAGGAAATTTTTCTTTTTAAGCAACTGTTTACCTTTTAGGAGCTTCGATTTTCTTTAGCTAAAATAGATGATAATGAACTTGAGAAAACAAGCATCATGGTGAGTTATGTTTTAAAAGTGTACTTTCCATGAACATGCCAATATTACTAAACTAAGGCAAGACAAAGCCCAACTTGGGATTTGATCAGGCTAGGAATTCTTTGTTAGCTAACATAATTGTGCATTTTTCCTAACCCTACCCCTGTTTGAGACTTGACGACCTGTGTCGAGTTTGGACCGTCCAAAGTGATTATACTACAAGCTAACATATGGTATGTATAGGGTTAAAAGTCTCAAAAGAATAATCATTTAAAAAGATAGGTGTTTTGAATGAAATACCAAATTCAAAAACATACCACCTTCTAGTCACACATAGTTACATCAATTTTGTTAAGAGAATGCTTGCTTTATTATTATTATTTTTTTGGGTAGAATGTTAGTACTTTGTTGCTTTATATTTATTATGAAATACATTACACAATATATATAACATATATATTTAATAGAATATATATTTTATCATATATCATATTCTAATTCGGATTGGGTGAAGTAGTTCAAGTTGAGATAAGGCTTACCCCAATTTAGACCAAACATTATTTTGAACCTATGATCATAGTCTGAACTTTCAATCACGGTTTTAAAAATTAGACGATCTGTGATCAGATCTCCTGATCTTGATCGGGATCAGACAGGATCAATCCGATCCTGCCCTGTAGATTGCGATCTTACTAGGATCGTCCGATCCCAGTATTAGATCGTCTGATTAGGGGCAGGATCGTTTCGGATCGTCTTACATATGAAAGATAGACCCCATGACCTTATAACAAATGATAAATCTAGTCACTGGATTGCATATTTTCTATATAATACTAAAATTTTCTAACGGGGGTGTTGCCCCTGCACCCCCCATTGGATAGTGAGGGGGGAACTATCTCCATACCACCCCTATAATAGAAGGCTATATTAAATTTCACAAACCCATTGATTAGAATAATGAATCATGTATTTTTTATTTTTATTTTTATGTGATTTTGTACGTAGTTTAATTCTTATGCATTGATATATATATAATAATATTGGATGTTTGGTTATACAAACTACAAGCTTGAACTTATATGAACCTCACAACCTTGTTCATACATGTATGATGCACTTAACATACCTACAATTATGTTCATCACTATTTATATGTTATTGTATTTGTATATGGTTTAGTTTTTCTACACTAAAAGTAATCATACTAAATGTTTGGCCATGAAATATTTAATCATGATATTTATAAATATACATGTTCATAATAATGTTTATTCATGTATAATGCATCTAACATACATAAAATTAAAATTTTTTTAATCAAACTTTTCATGAAAAACATTATAAGAATTTTATGGATTTTAGAATTTTTTTTTCAAATATTTGTTGACTTTGGATCAAGTTTGGACTGAACGTTCCACAAGTGAATTGCGATCCAACCTGACCCGAATTGGTTTTGGGTATGGATGATCCGATGCACTGACCCAAGTTTTTGAACCATGCTTTCAATAGCCTAGCCTGCCCAAATTTTAGGCCAAACAATTCGGGTTTCATGTCAACCTGACCCCATGGACAGCCTTATTGACCCAGCTAGGTTTGATCAATGCTCTTTTCTACGCTTCAGATTTGGTAGGATCAACTAAAGTCACCCTAAGACACAACTGACATTAGGGGCTGACACATCAGCATCAAAAAGTGACTTACACTTTTTAGGGGATGCTTTTCACTTTGTCAATTCTACCTTAAGGTGACTTTAGTTGGTCCTACTAAATCCTTAGGGTCTTTTTTTAGGATATACATGTTGGTGTTTATAGATAGTGTAACAGAAAACAAGACCATGGTGGCCGCACTGGTCGAATAGCATTGCTCCTTCCCAATTTGTCCTGCACTTTGAAAAGTTCTTCCCCCTTCACCTACACCTATCCCTGTAACAACAGCACTGAATTACAGTCCCAACAGCACTGTCCTCCCTGCTCTCCTCTCCTTTCACTCTCTTCCCTTCTCCTCTTTTCTGTGGTGGGCTTAGATTCTGGACGAAAACACGCATAAGGGTCTGTAATATTGCACAAGCGAAGGTTTTGGGTTTGAAACATTTCGATTCTCCAAAGACCGCCCATGGGTTAGTTCAATCAATCTTCTGAGAGTTAGTAATGGTTTTATCTCATTTGTCAATAAATTTCACTGATTTTCTCAGCAAGTGTTAATTTTAACCAAGCATGAACGGGTTCTAATGATTTGGGTCTCTTGATATAAACGCATGGCAGCTGTTCGAATTTAGGCCCGAGAGAGCAATAAGCGGTCTCACTCTTCTTCTCTCGCTTTCCAGCTTCTTATCACTCCTAAATGATGCTTTGTCTCTAACATAGAGTAAGTGTTATGATTTTCTATTCATCTCTATCTCTAGGATACGCCATTCCTTGCATTTATCGATATAAGTATGGGAAATTAGATATATTGAATCATTGAAGATCATTTAGCATTTACGGTTCGTTAATGTAAACATAACAAGCAATCTGAAAGAGTTTTAATTTTTGAATTACCGGCACCAATTCAATTCAATTAAAAATGCTATTTAGCTTCAAAATTAATTACGTTGAAATGTTGATTCTACAACCAAATGCACCAACTCATTGGTCTTGGCCATCTTATCACATGGTCAGCTCTTTCATGTGCTTGTGGTAATCATAATTTCTCTAGGAAATACTTAGACTGTGACTTGTACATTCCTTGATACAGCGTTGGACTAGTTTTGAAGTTAATGATTCAAGTCAGCTATTCAGCAGGTCACTTTACATATGATTTAAGCATTTAGTACCATAATCTGAGGACCGAGCCCAGTACGTGCAGAGCCTAATTAATGCAGGGAATAATGTCATTATTATTCTCTACTGCGATACTTCTCCCAACAACAACCACGAAGCTGAGGTTGAAGCTTTCCAATGACGGCGGAAGTGAAGGAGACCCAACAATGTCTTTTCTCTTTGCAGGTGAATTTCCATGCTTTTTCTTCTCTCCATTATCTCTGATTCTACTGCTCTGCTGTATTTCAATTTAAGCCAACCTTTGAATCTCAGGCATGAGGAAGAAGAAGAATAAGGGCAACAACAACAACAGAAGGTCTGTTTGGTCTCTCTCTTGCTCATTACATGGCGAGAAATCTACTCCAACAACACAGACTCATATCGGAAAAAGCCCAAGAAAGGGTGCTCGAAACCCGGTTTTGAGTGAAGGACGAGATGGGGACGAGAACTGTGGTCTTATCTGCCCTGGTTGTGGGGTTTTCATGCAGGATAGTGACCCAGATTTCCCAGGTTTCTATCAAAAAAGGAGTGATACTCGGAAGGAAACAGTAGAAACTGAGGATGCTTTTGGGAGTCTCGTTGTTGATGAATTCAAAGAATTTAGTGAAGGAGAGGACGAAGAAGAAGAGTTTATTGATGGGTTTGAAGGAAAATTTGAAGAAAGTGATGAGGAAGAAGATGAACGGGAGAAGGCAGATGGAATTAATTGGGATTCGGACGATTGGGAAATCCCAATCGAAGATGAAGATGAGAATTGGAGGAAGGAGTTAGATGGTTTTATGCCCCCCAGCATTGGGTATGGCAACATTACCGAAGAAGTATTGAAAAAGGGAAAGAAGGAGAAGATTTCGAAAGCTGAGAAGAAGCGAAAGGCTAGGGAAGCTCAAAAAGATGAAGAAGTGGTTACCGTTTGTGCTCGGTGCCACTCATTGAGAAATTATGGGCAGGTAAAGAACCAGCTAGCTGATAACTTGATACCTGATTTTGACTTCGATCGGTTGATCACTACCCGGATGATGAAATCCACTGGTAACTCTGGTGCTTCTGTTGTAGTTATGGTCGTTGATTGTGTTGATTTTGATGGTTCATTTCCTAAACGAGCAGCCAAGTCATTATTCAAAGCATTGGAAGGAAGCAAGAAGGACCTGAAGCTCAGCTCGAAGTTACCAAAGCTCCTTCTGGTCGCTACAAAGGTCGATCTCCTGCCATCTGAGATTTCACCGACCAGGCTAGATAGATGGGTCCGCAATCGTGCTAAGGCAGGCGGTGCTCCTAAACTAAGTGGGGTGTATCTGGTTAGTTCCCGTAAGGATCTGGGTGTTAGGAATTTGTTGTCATTCATCAAGGAATTGGCTGGTCCTCGAGGGAACGTGTGGGTGATTGGGGCACAGAATGCAGGCAAGTCTACCCTCATTAATGCACTTGCAAAGAAAGCAGGGACTAAGATTGTGAAGCTTACAGAAGCTGCAGTGCCTGGGACGACACTTGGGATCTTGAGAATTGGAGGGATTTTACCAGCTAAGGCAAAAATGTATGACACTCCAGGCCTCTTGCATCCATATTTGATGTCCATGAGACTGAATAGCAACGAGCAGAAGATGGTTGAGATCCGGAAGGAGCTGCGACCTCGGACTTACAGAATGAAGGCAAGTTTTTGTTACCATAACCACGACCTCTTAATGAGTTTTTTTGCTCTTTTGGTGGATTTCCTACTTGATACTTTGGCTGCACAAATGACAGATAAAATTAAAATTCATTGACTGCTTATAGTTGGTAATCTAAAATTTGGTCATAGAGTATGTCCAATGTGAATGTACAAGTTGAAGCCAATATATATATATATGTATAGATATATAGATATTCTTTCTGTGAAAGGAATAACCTACTATACTACTTTTGTCTGGTCTTACTTTCAATATCCCTTACTCATTAACATCAGCAATATTCTACCCTTCTCATATTTTCTCTTGTAAATTGTCTAATCTTTTTTTCCTGTGATTTTGCTGGATTCATTAAGCAATAAATGAGTCTGACAGTCATGCATTTGTCAGCCAAGTCAAATGTTGAAAGGCCAAGGGCGCTTGACCTTCCCTAGTAAAAATGTGAAGTTGTGCCTGGTAATTGCTTAAATCACATCAAACTTCTATCAAAAACAGTTGTGATGCTTTGGAAAACCTATTTAAATGGAAACAGTAAAGAGGGCAACATCCACTGGATCTCTGTAACTGTAATAGCTTTCTACCATTGTTCTCTAATTTTATTTTTCTTGTGGTTTAATATTCAATGTCTTGATTCCAACATCAAAAGGTTGCTTTCATGAGAATCTCAACTCTTTTCTACCTTTCGTTGAGAAAGAAGTGTTTAAGTTTGTATTTAGAAAATTTGGATTAGTTTTTGGAGTTAACATGTGATGGGTTCTATTCAATTAATTTAATTATTTTGTTAGAATCAATCTGTGCCATTGGTCTTTTGCTCATTAGTAGTATCATTTCTGTAGATGCTTGTGGTTGAAGATTTTTTAATTTTTTAAGCCGACCCCAAATAGTTGGGATAAGGCTGTTTGTTGTTGTTGTTGTTTTCTTATTTATAGTGGGATCCAATCAAACCCAAAGCCTACCTTTCAGAAAAGATTTCTTTGCAACTGATTTCAGTGCTTTTGATGTCTTTCTTTTTGTAGGTAGGGCAGGTTGTGCACGTTGGTGGTTTAATGAGATTGGACCTAAATCAAGCTTCGGTGGAAACCATTTATGTCACAATTTGGGTATCACCAAGTGTATCACTCCACCTGGGGAAGATAGAAAATGCTGATGAAATTTGGAGAAAGCATGCTGGTGTCAGGTTACAGGTGTTATTTTTCATCCAAAATCATTGGAGATCTATTTATAAATATTACATGAATAGATTGAGCATTGTTGTCATGGGAAGGGGTGCAACCTGAGAGGGTTGGGTTGGGCTGAATGCCAAACCCAACCCTAAAAACTGCACAGTCAACCAGCCAAGAATCAACCCAAGGTACCCACTTTAGCCTAATTGAGTATAATCTACTTAACCTTAACCCAGCTCAGGTTGGGTTGGGTGGACTAGGGTTGGATCAGGCTCATTGGACTTAGACTTGGATAACCAAGTTGGAACAATCAACAGTAACACTCAAAACATTTTCACTTAAACAATGCTCTGATCACTAAACAGCCCATGTTAGTTGGCTAAATTTTCACACACACAAACATATCATGCATGTATATAATCTACATATTTCTAGGTTGGGTTCATACAATTGAGTTTTGGATGCACCTGGGCCAAGTTGCAAATATAATTATGGGTGGTGTTGGAGACTTACATGTAATTATTCTAGAAGTAGGGGCTTTTCTGTAATTATTTATTTCTTTTTCTATATATATGAGAAACAGAATTTCACAACCCTAACCTCTTTTTTCCCAAATATCTCTCTTCTCTCATATTCTTGACTTATTTTCTCTTCTTTCTTTGAACTTGGTATTAATACAAGGTTATAATTCATCAACTAGACTTTTCTTGTCTCCATAGAACTCATGGATACAAAGGTATGATAATTTATGTTCTTGCTTCCTATGCATGTAAGGGACCAATACGGCTAGTGTCAGCAGTCGCATGGTGCCACAAACTTTTTAGTTTTTTTTTTTTTTTTGGAATTTTTTTGCTTGAATTTTAATTAGGTTTTGGAAGTTCTTGTGACGTAGTTTCTCAAAAAATTCAATATATATATATATATATATATATATTGATTTCATTTTTTTTTCTTTTGTGTGTGGAGACTTGTGGAGAATTTCTTGGTTGTTTTCTCACAAAAGATTAGCCACATGTAATTTATAAAGCTCCAAAATTCAGTTTGAGGAATTGGAGAAGAATTGAGATTTTTGTACTTATTCATTGATTTTTTTGATTTGTGTAGTCTTTTTGTTGTGGGTGAGATTTTCCCCGTGGTTTTGGATTTGTTTGTGAAGAAACACACATGTGGTTATTGATTGAGTTCAAGAATGTCTATTGCCAGTGCTACTGATGTCTCAAGGAAATGTTTCCAGGCCTTAGGAAATAGGTCTAAGAACCAGTCATGATGATAATTCAAATATGAAGATTTTGATGGTAAAATTGGACAAGACGAACTTCTTAATGTGGGCATAGTCTACTAAGATGTATATTGGTGGATGTGGGGAGTTAGGTTATCTCACTGATTGGGAAAAGGCATTGAAGATAGACGATCCCTTATATTTAAAGTGAGAGTAGGAGAATTTGATGGTGATGTCATGGGTATTTAGCTCAATGCAGCCTCATATTAGCCAACACTACATGTTTCTTGAGACAACAAAGTAGATTTTGTAAAGTGTACATAAGATCTTAACATTGTTTCAAAATGTTGCTAGTGTGTGAGCTCTGTCAAGAAGTGACTAATCTTTGTCAGGGGGAGAAATCCTTGTCATTGTATTATTTTATCCTCGGAAATTTGTGGGAGGAAATGGATCAGCCACAGGTGATTAAGTGGAAGGATCCGGAAGATGTTGAACAATATAGGAATATAAACAAGCAGAATCATGTACTTGAATTCTTGGGAGTTTGAATCCTGAATATGAGAGTAGCAGGCAGTAGATCCTTGGATGTGCGGTTCCTTCTTTGAGTCAAGTGTATGCATATGTTCTTAATAAGGAAAGTCGTCAGCATGCTATGCAGCCCATGCAGAATCAATTTGCTATGGTTGTTTCAATCAAATCAAAGGATGTAAAAAGGGGCAAAACCAATTTTAAAAGGATCCGTTGGTTTGCAAACATAGTGGTGGCTCTCACTCTGGTTTAGGTTGCCTTTCCCCATGTCCCATGACTCGAACTCAAGATGTGGCATTGCTCTGATACCAATTGTTATGAACCTAACCAATGCACAAAATTCCCTAGGACTATTGGAATGCATTAAGCTAGGCCCTTTAAACCATTTGGATCATCACATTCCACGACCCTCCGCAGCCGATGTCCATGGCATCCCACTCTGCGGCGACGCTCACTTAGGCCTTTTGTCTAGGTAGTCCTATCCACCTTGTGGTGGATCTCACTTTGGTTCAAGTAGCCCTTTCTAACCTTGTGGTGACTCTTTGGTTCAGGTGGCCCATTACTACTTGTGGCAGTTCATACCCTCGCGTCTATAAATGTTACTTTCTTTCTTTGAGTCTTCCTTATATTTTTCATCCTTTCATGCCTCTTCTCAGGGGGAGAGTTCTATAGGTGAAGAGAGGCCTCTATTTGTTTCTACCTTCTCTTTTTCCTCTCTGTTCCTATGCCTGTTCCATAACTAGCCGATGCTATTGTTCCTACAAGGAAGTACATGTGTATTCAAGGTGACTAAAGGAAGTGGCTGTTGCTGATCTGTCTCACCAATCCAATTCCCAACAACTAAATTCAAGTATACTTGATTCATTATTCTTATTGTTGAGTCAATGCCTAGTGATCTTGTTCCTTTCGTTTTTTATATTGACTTCTGGACTGCTTTACACAAAGGAAAGCGAATCCCAACTTTAAGTGAATCCCTTCTTTTAAAGATTGCATTAGAAAATGGTGGTTAGCATGCAATGTGAGTGGTTGGCAAGGATTCAGGTTCATGAGGAAGTTGTAATTTGTTGAAGCAAAGCTCTGGGAATGGAATACGATCACTTTTGGGAAGTTAGGAAAAAAGAAACAGAGGATTTGGGATGAGATTTAGAGTTTAGACAAAGTTAGAGGATGAGAACCTTCTTGTGGAGTTTAAGGGTATTTGGAATAATTTGCTAACCGATATGGAGGTCATATTAAGGTGCGGAAAAATTCATTGGAGCCAAAAAACTAAATGCAAATGGTTGAAAGAGGGTGGTGTATATACTAAGTTTTTCCACAAGGTTGCTAATGGAAAGAAAAAGAAAAATTTAATTTCGAGATTAAACATTCAAGGCCAAGAGGTGGAGGATTTTGTTAAAATTAAAGATGAAGCTATCACATATTTCTTTTCTTTACATTCTAAGGAGGAGCGAGAGAGGCCTTTCATTGATAATCTATTTCCGATAAAATTGGATGATGATATTGCCAAGTTGTTGGAAACTTCCTTTTCAATTGATTAAGTGAAAGATGCTGTCTTTAGCATGAAAGGTGATAAATCTCCGGGATCTAATTGTTTTTCCATGTTTTTCTATCAAGAATGCTAGGATATCGTCTAAGAAGATCTAATGAAAGTCTTCACCGAATTCTTTGAGAGAGGAACTATTAATAGAGGGGTCAATGCTACTTTAATTGTGCTCATCCCTAAAATGGAGGATGCTAGGGACTTTGTAGATTATTGACCTAGTCTCGTAAGCAACTTGTATAAAATAATTGCAAAAGTTCTCTATACGAGATTTGGGGGGGGGGTTATGAGAAGGTGGTCTCGAATTTTCAGGGCACCTTTGGCATGGGTAGACAGATAATGAATGGTATCTTAATCGTCATGAATGTGTGGATTGGAGGAAGAAATCTGGAAAACTAGGTTTTGTGTGCAAAATGGACTTGGAAAAGGCTTATGACTGAGTACATTGTGATTTCCTTCGGTCGGTTCTTGTTAAAAAAAGTTTTGGCGATAAACATATTAGTTGGATAATGGGATGTTTGGATAACCCTTACTTATCAATTATGTTGAATGGAACCTCAAAGGGCTTCTTTCCTTCCTCTAGGGGTTTGAGACAGGGTGACCCTCTATCTCCCTTCTTATTTACTCTTGTGGCAGATACTTTTTAGCGAGTTAATGGAAAGAACAAAATCTCGTTTTCTCATAAAAAGGTACCACTTTGGGGACGGGCAATGGCTTCTTTATTACCCACCTTCAATTTGCTAATGACACCATTGTTTTTATCAAAGCGGAAGAGAAAAAGTGAGAAATTTGAAAGCTCTTTTATAGATATTTGAGACTATTTTGGGTCTTAGAGTTAATTTATTCAAATCTTGAATGGTGAGGATTGGCATCGAAGATTCTAGAACCTCCTTTTTGCTAGTATGGTGATTTGTAGCGTAGAATCGTGGCCTATGAAATACCTTGGTCTTCTATCCGGTGGATCCCTTAAATCTGTTGCTTTTTGGGATCCTTTGGTGTAGGCATCTTGAAAATGGACATATATAATACATATGAATATTTGACATTGCGGGTGGATGTTTGTAGATCTATAGAGGATGGGGGATTGGGTATAGGCCATTTGAAGGAAAGAAATCAAGCGTTTCTTGGAAAATGGTTGTAGTGGTTCTCTTCGGAAAGGGGTAATCTATGACGTTCCACTATCTCTACCAAATATAGGATGAATAACAACATTTGGGATTGTTTCTCCACTCCTACTCCTTCCATGTTGATAATTTGGAAGAACATTGTTCAGTTGTTTGTCTTATTCCTACAATATATTCGTTTTGTTGTTGGAAATGGTTGTTCCATTAAGTTTTGGAAGGATCCTTGGTGGGGTATCAAAACCTTTCTTTGGCCTTTCCCTAGTTGTTTAGATTAGCCATCCAAAAGGATGCCACAGTGTATGACATCATTTCCATCTCTTCCGATCTCTCCTGAAATCCTTTCTTTTTCTAGAGATTTATATGAATGGGAAGTGAATGTGTTGGCTACTCTCATGGATATCATCTCAACGTTGTTCATTGACAAGAAAATTTATAATTTTGAGTCATTTGAAGAGTTTTTGTTGAGGTCCTTGTTTTTCCCCTTATCCATGACCAAAGGTCCAAAACCCTTCTCCTTTCCCTCATAAAAGAATTTGGAATCCTCACATGCCTCTTAGAATCAAAGCTTTCATTTGGACAACAACCATTAATCGAAATAATACAATTGACACTCTCCAAAGAAGAAGACCTTATTGGTCCCTCTCTTCTTAGTGGTGCATTCAATATAAACAAGAAGAGGAATCGTGTAATCATTTATTCATCCATTGTGATGAAAACATCAGGTCCAGGCGTGAGTTCCAGGTTTATTAGAGGCGATACAAGAGGGTTGCGCCCATGTTATGGTTCTTTTAGCTGGCTACTTTATTGTTTTTGTCTTTTATTTTCCATGTTACATATTAGTGAGGGTATTTATGTTTTATTTGGTTTTTTTAAGGTTATTTTAAATATTAATTGTAGTTAGGGGTCTTTTTTGGGGTAGGAAATATTTGTTTAGGGGTATTTAGGAACATGTCAATTTAGGTTGTAATAAACCTAGTCCTGTAGGAGTCTATAAAGCCTCCACATGACCAACTCTTAATTTATGATGAATAAGAACCAGTTTTTTTTTTGGAAGCTCACGTTAATGGTGATGTTGGCTCCTTCTTCTTCTTCTTCCTTCATTATTGTAGGTTGAAGAACTAGAAAACCGTGGAATGGGTTTAGGGAAATCCCTAGTTTAACGGTTGTGGTGGAGGCCACTCTCTCTTCCTTAGGTCAAAGGATCTCTCTCTTTGTTATTTTTTATTTGTTCATGTTATTATTATTTTGGTTTGCTGAAAGTTACTACTTTGCAAGAAATTGATCACCACGCATCAAGTTTTGAAGATTTGAAGATTTTGAAGCTTTTAAATCAGTGTTATTGACTGAACGATCCATCCTAGGCAAGTTCGTAACGATACAAATATGTTTTTGAAGAAGTTATTCTCAGTTTACTTCAGTCCAGGCGTGAACAACTCCTATACAAGTCCTATACGAGATTAGCTCCAGATCTTTGAGCAAAAGGAAGTTGGTTTGGATTTTTTCCCTGATTGATAGGGACTCTCACATGATTCAGCAGGTGGTGGGACCCATCCAAAAGGGTCCCACTTGATCGAAATATCCCTGGTTTCTCTCATAAAAGGTGTTGAATAGGGGATTTTTTTGGTTTCACGAAATCCATCGTCAACTCCTAAATTCTAGGAGTCAAGCCGAGACACTTTGGGGGTTTCTTCTAACCCCCAGGGCGATACCAAGGCTGCTAATCCCCATCCGAAAGCTCTTCTACACTAAGAGATCCTCTCCTTTAAAGATTTCAGCTGGCGGCAAAATGTCTTTAGGCCTGAGAATTCGACTACTTCAATTTGCATCTTTATATGATCAGATTTTGCAAAGTATTATCATCGTAAAATACTTAGAAGACTTTACAAGTGGTCAACAGCAGATACAAGATATAGTTGTTCATCGAGAATCCCTTATTTTGAATCCTAAGTATAGATTGACATGGTGGTTTTGAATGGATGGATTAATGGCTGATAAAACACTGTTAAACATATAAAGTTTTCTGAGAAATCTGATTCCATACCATTCCTAGACCTACTTTAATTCATGTTTAATAAACCTCTAATATTTTTGCTCTCTTATGATATTTCCATGCCTTCCCTCATGCTTCTTACTTAGTTTTTAAACACTTTATCACCTTCTAAAATTGTGGGCAACAATCTGACAATTTAAATTTTCCTAAGTTAATCTCGATTCCAATTACATATCTTAGGATTAACTTTGCTCATTATTTTGTATTCTCTAATTCTTATCATGCATGTGAAATTAATTTAATGAATCACCTGAATTAGTGTGTGGATGTGCAAATAGGAATCTCGTTTATGTTTACGCATTACTTTAATAATTTTGTTCCTAACTCCTACGGACACACCCACTAGCCTACATGCATGCTGCATCACATTGTACTTTCATAAAATAGGTTTGGTACTACTTTCTATCTTGTTGGTGTTGCATGTGGGTAATGCCCAAAGAGGTGTTATCCTTTATTTCTTAATGGTCTTACAGGGGGGTTTGGCGGTCATGAGAAAATTTTCTAGGCTACATTGATGCATGAGATTTTTTGGGGTATTTGGAAGGAAGAGAACTATCGAATATTTGAAGATAAAAGTAGATGTAGCATGGATGTGATTGATTCAGTGCTTGGAGAAGTGGGAAGCTGACTTCTAACCGGTATCTCCTTTGATGTTCTAACCGGTATCTCCATAAACCTTTCATTAGTAAGCAAGGTTCACTTGGTTTGGCAGCCTCTCAATATGCGAGAGATCAAATTGAATTTTGATGATGCGTCAAAAGGGAATCTGAGTCTATCTGCATTTGGCTATGTGCTTAGAGATTATAAGGGTTAAGTCATTCGTATTTTGAGTGGCCCTTTAGGGGTGTGTGATTTGACTAAAGCAGAAACTATTGGGCTCTTCATGGGGTTTCGTGAGATAAAAAAGATGGGCCTTGGAGGCTGCATCGTGAGGGGGATTTGATGGTTGTCATAGGTTGGGGGACCGGGAAAGGAGTGGGCTTGTGGAAATTGGCTTATTACATAAATCAGATCAAGGATTTAGCACATCTCCCGATGCATTTCTTGTGCATATTCCGCGGGAGCAAAATAAATTGGCTGACAAGATCGATAATAACCATTGGTCTATCTTCTAATTGTTCCACTTGTGATATCCCTATGAGCTGTTTATAGGTCTTGTTTAGACCCTTGTTGTTGTACTTGTATCTTGTTTTCTTTTCCCGCTCTTTTTAATAAGAATTGCATTGTGACCTATCCAAAAAAAAAATCTTTTCACAAATTGGTTGAAATCTTACTTGACAAAGATAAAAAAAATTTCCATTTTGATAATGGCAAAGAATACTTATCAAATGGCTTTTCATCTTATCTTTCTCAAGATGGGATTCTTTATCAAACAACTGGTGTAGGAATTCCCAAACAGAATGGCGTAGCTGAACATAAGAACCACTATCTTTTGGAGATTACCCATGCATTGCTTTTCACTGTGAATATTTCAAAGTTCTTTTGGGTAGATGCCTTACTGAATGTAGCCTTACCTCATGAACCACATGCCCTCTCATGTTCTTGGTTTCTAATCACCTCTTGAAGCCCTTTCCAATAATTCTCATCTGCTTTCCATTCCAAATAAAGTTTTTGGTTGTCTGTTTTGTTCATATCTCGAAGTTTGACAAGTCCAAGTTGGATCCAGAAGTCCTTAAGTGTATCTTTTTAGGGTAATCTTCGAGTTAAAAGGGGTATAAGTGCTATTATCCCTTAACTTGTTAGCTTTTTGTTTCCATGGACACCTCTTTTTTTTTTTTAAATGAACGGAAAATTTTATTAAAGAAAGGGATGAAAAATCCTAAAAAAACAAACAACAAAGAAGAAGAAAAAAAGCAAAGAAGAAAGCTGTTACCTCCTTCTTTGAGTCAATCCTTTTTTTTTTTCTTCTTTTTTTAAAGACTCCTCTATAAGGGGAGCATGTCAGGGAAGATAGGTCTTCTTCATTTTCCTTTGTTGTTCTTGTTCCTTTACATTTCTTTGATGGTTGTAGCAGCCCAAGTTAATATAGTGTTGAAGTCTTGAAGAGGAAACTAGTGAAAGGATTAAGGGCGAGATTGAGACAAGAAATGAGCTTTTAGTATAGGGACGGAGGAATAAAGTAGCAAATCTTTATGTGCCCCTCCAAGGAGTCTCTTCAACTCAACCTCTTGAAACGGGTAAATTTTCTAATACTCTTCATGATTCACATCTTCCTATTGCAATCATGAGGGGTATCCATACCTGTACCAAACATCCTATTGCCAACTATATTAATTATGATTTTCTCATTCTTTCATATCAAGCTTTTGTCACTTGTCTTTGTTATCCATTTATTGCAGTGTGTTAGAGACTCTTTCTTAACCAAGATGGAGGGAGGTAATCGAAGAAGAAATAAAGTTTCTTAAAAAAAAAATTGTACTCGGGATGTGGTTGATCTACCTGAAGACAAAGAGCCAGTTGGATGTAAATAGGTATTCCCTGTAAAGCTTAGAATGAAATGGTTCATTGAGAGGTACAAGGCCATGTTGGTAGCAAAGGGTTGGTTATATAACCAAAACAAGTTTAGGGGGAAAAGCTACTTTTTGGTTGCATGACCAATGATAAATAATCAAAATATAGTTTAGGGGGAAAAGCTACTTGTTGGTCGCATGACCAATGATAAATAATCAAAATATTATCCACAATTAATGAAAATGGGACACTGGGGGTTTATCCATCTTTATAGATTTGGTAAAACCTATAATAAAAATGAAGTGGTACATAATCAATAAGAAGATTCCAAAGTGTGTTTATTTGACTACAATGCCTACCATCTTACTTATAATCTTTTAGTTTTTATTTTATTTATTTGGTAGAATATGTTATTTTTACAATTTAGGTATTAACTTAATGACTTTATTAAAAAAAAACATAATTGCTAATATGATCATGAATCGTTAAAAAAGCATATTCACTTTACTCCAGAATGTATCCTAAACTGATTTTATTTGTTTATTTCCTTTATTATATTGATTAAATATTATTTTCAATTAATAAAATATTTGTTATTTTGTACCAAAATAATCAACAAATTGTCACAAAAATATATGGTTTTAGATATCTTGAGGTTTAAGAATAAAATAGGTTTACATTTGTCATTACGGTGTGAGTTCAAATGGGGTTCATGTGCAACTAAAGCATCCATGTGCAGACCCTGTACAAAGCCATGTTGGTCGATCACGTCAATTCTACTTGGATGTTGAGTTGTCCCTTTTGGACTTTGGGATAATAAAATAAGTTGACTTGATGTAGGACAATAGAGATGATACCAAAGTTGATGTAGAATAATAGTCAAGAATATCAAAAAATTAAGTAGAAACAAGAAAAGAGAAAAAGAAAAAATAAAGACCTGATTTGAAGCTTTTGCAAACCCAAAGCAGAGGATCTTGGCCTCCACTAAGCTTGAATAACCCAACGAATCCACCTTTGGGGAAAACCACTCTTGGTTTTTAAACTTCACAAAGGAAGAACACACTAACCGAGAGCTAGAACGCAAGAAAAAATTGTATTCATTAATTTCAATGCCAAAATTGAGAGGGAATAGATCCATTTTATAGCCCACAGTTGCCCTCTTAGGGTTGGTAGTTAGCTATAACTTATCAAATCATTCCCTAAAAACAACTTAAAAAAATAAAGAGAAAGAAATAAAATAAAATCCCCCCACCATGTACCATATGATTTTTTTTGCTGCTACACATGTGGGTCCCACCCACATGTCATATGGACCTTACTTTAGCTTGGATGTCTGCCTCAAATTTTCATTGTTTGAAAAAACTTGTCCTCGAGTTTTATAGTGAAAAAGAATCGATAACCATGGGAAGCTTGAATTGTATAACCATAGGCTTTTCATCTCGCAAGGATCAAGTAGTGGAAAGATTTCATAGTACAACTCATTTGTCTTCTGCTCAGGCTCATAGCTTGGTGTAGCTGTCATAATAAACTGGATCTCGTCCTGATCTGGAACTTTCTTTTCAACAGTTGTCTGGTTACAAATTGGGGCAGCAATGGTACATGTGTCAGTAACCACCATGGCCTCATTTGTCCCACTCAAAACATCAATACGAGTCTTCTTTATTAAATAGCTTTGGTTTTCATTGGATTCTATCTTGGCCTCTTCCTTAACTGTATCAGCGCTCTTTTTGGTCTTCTTATCTATGAAATTTTGAATACTTTTAGTTACCACTATTGGCACCTTATTAGCATGCTTGAGTTGAAGATGATACCACATATCATGGTTATGGAGTCGCAACACTTGGGTCTTCTTATTAAAAGTAATTTTTCTATCCTTAATCCATTGCTTGCCTAAAATCATTGGCATGTCAGTTAAAGGAAAATCACACACTAGGTGATGCAGTATGCATTTAGGTGAGTGAAATATGTGCATAGGAGACATACATAAAATCACAAAAGCAATAAAGTGTTATAATTTAGATTTCTATTCATACCAATCACATACAAAACTAAGTGGTCTTTAATTAGAATCACCATGCATTAAAAGAGTTAAGGAAAACAAAGCAATAAACAATAAAGAAACCTAATTAATATATTAAGACATCAACTAATGTAGAGAACTAGGAATTTTAAACTTGTTGTCCAAAAAATCTGATGCTATAAAGGGTCTAATAAATGGTAATAATGGAGAAAAACAACAAATAGGTTAGGGATTTTACATGATAAATTAATTGATGGGGTTAAATATGATTAGGGTTCGGAAATAGGGTTGAGATGTGGGAAACATTCTCAGAAAATTAGCAAAATCAACCCCCTAACATATGCCACAATTTCCAACAAGTCACTACTTTAAGGAATTCAAAAGAAAACAATAAAATGAGGATAAAACTTGATTTCTTGATGTGTTTAGAACCCTTCAGGTGTCTCTACATGAAGCTTATCAAATCTCTCAGAGTGAAGTAGCCGAATGGAGGGATTTTTGAAAAAAACTAAATCGGCCCCAAATTCTGATGGAGTCGCCTCCCTCTAAGAGCCCATGATAAGGTTCGAATGGGGAACACAATTTTCTACCAGCTATCTCTTCTGATTGGGTTGCCTAAGGGTCTAGCACACCCTAGAAGTGCTGGTTCTATAAAAACTTAGGTAGGCTAATGTTGGTACTTGATCTCCCAAAGTGGTGTAATCACCTTGTTTCACACCTGATTTTGAGTAAACTTGATGTAGTTCTTTTGTAACTGAAATTTTTAGCAGCTATCCACTTCGAGTAGGGTCGTCCAGGTGTGGTACACCTAGTAGAAGCTTTAAATCGAACAAAAAATCTGTTCTGTAGGTTGTGTGAGCAATCTTTAAAACTAAGCAAGAATTCAACAAGCAAAATCTATAAAAAAAACAAGTGAAAAGATGAAGAAAAAGATATATGGGGACATTTTAACCCAAAGAGAAGGGGCTGGCCTGTACCACCACTGTTAAATTAGGTGGAGGCCTATTCCCTTTATAGGGTTTTAGTTTTCAGGTCTTCACGTCAAGAAGGAAGAAAATAGACAAATTTGAAATAAAAAAAGCTGGTGTATCACATAGCATGAAAATCCTACCCGTGGGGTTATAAATAAGCTCTCCCATGGTTAGGTTATTACAAGAATTAAAAATTAGACAAAAAAATCCGTAAACAACTCTCACAAATATCTAAAATAACTCTCTACTAAAATAAATGACATAAAACCCCCTAAAAAACAAACAATGACTAGATTACCTTCAAATAAACGTGTCTCCTCCAACAAGAGATATAAGCAATGCCTATGAACAATAAAAATACTAAAAATAAAGCCTAAATAAAGTTCTAGACATGTGAGAATCTTCTACTGGAACCAAAGTAGATGTTCAACTTTTCTGCGGTGTCTCTGGTAAGTCTGGAATGCGCGCATGGACCAGATGTCCTCATCACTAGGCATTCAACACTGTCGAAGTAGTCTCTTCCGTGATGGAATTGAATATCAACAACACGATCCTTAACATATCCACAATATATTTGATTTTTCGGATTTTGTAGAAGCTCTTTAGAAAAAGATGTAGAAATAAGGTTATGATCAACTCAACCACTAATTGCTATTTTAGTTGTCTTCCCAGAAGGAAAAACAAACTCAGTGTTCACCAAAAGAACCATATCATTTTTTAAGGGGTTGCATAATTTTCAAGGACTATTTCTAAAAGTTTAAGGGTTTAGCCCGAAACTAGGAAAAAAAAAAAAAACCAACAACTTTGCCTTTCACACATAACTTCTGTTTTAGGGTTATTTCCAAAATCTCAGGCTTTATGCCATTTTCCAAATTTCAGGGCTTAGGCCTTTCCCTAAAATTGTATGGTTTTGCAAATAAATCAGGATATGCAATATTCATCGGGATTACAACTAGATTGAACTAGTAAAGAATACTCCCAAGGAACCTAACTAAGTAGGGATTAGTTGAAACCTCGCCTTGATACCAAATTGATGCAGGATAATAGAGATGATACCAAATTTGATGTAGAATAATAGCAAAAAATATCAATAAAACCCGAAATGATATAGTAAAAACAAAAAAAGAGAAAAAGAAAAGATAAAGACTTGATTTGAAGCTTTTCCAAACCCAAAGCAGGGGATCTTGGCCTCCACAAGCTTGAATAAACCGAAGGAATCCACTTTTGGGGAAAACCACTCCTGGTTTTTAAACTTCACAAAGGAAGAGCACACTAGCTGAGAGCTAGAACGCAAGAAAAAATTTATTCATCAATTTCAATGCCAAAACTAAAAGGGGATTGGTCCATTTTATAGCCCACAGTTGCTCTCTTAGGGTATGTGGTCAACTACAACTTATTTAATCATTCCCTAAATGTAACTTCAAAAATAAAGAAAAAGAAATAAAATTAAATCCCCCCAACATGTATCACATGATCTCTCTTTGCTGCTACATGTGTGAATCCCACCCACATGTCACATTGACCCCACTTTAGCTTGGATGTCCTCATCATGACTTTTAGTAGAAGTCTATTTTTAGATAGAAATGAGTTGTTTTTTTTAATTTTATTTATAAAGTTGGGAAATGATTTGTAATACTAATAGAACAAAGATTTTTTTAATAGGTATTAGGATTATTATTAGTTATTAGGATCGGTTTTATTAGCACCATAGTTTTAAGTTGTCATTATTTGAATCCTTGTTCAATTAAGAGTTGCGTAGAGTCTTTAAGAAGGCAATGTGGATGTCCTATAGGGGTGGTATGTTATTCACTTTAAAGAGCCGAATAAGAGATTTAATATCATTTAAAGTGCTCTTTCTTCATGCATGCTGCTGATCAATTGGAGGCTATTGACATTATCTATGATGTTTTTCTAATTTTAGTTTTTTATTGCTTCGTGCATGTTGTTGACCAATTGGAGGCTATTGACATTATCTATGTTGTTTTTCTACTATTAGGATAAATGTGATTATCAGTTATTTGTGTTAGGATCAAAACCCTCTTAACGCAAGCTCCTTGAGATCATGGGATGCAATAATAAACATGGAATAACAAACAAACACACAAGAAACCACAACACAAAGATTTACGTGGAAAACCCCAAAACTGGGAAAAAACCACGAAGCCACACAAAAACAATTTCACTATAATAGAAGATTACAAGCTTTCTTGCTCACCCTCTCTCTCACATTATCCTAGCCCAAAACCTTGAGTAGAACCCTGTCACGCCTTGAAACCCAAACCAATAGGGCCATGAATTTCGGCATGTGACATTAACATTTTTTATTCATTCATTCATAACCTGAATAAATTTGTCGTTTTTTTTTTTTTCATTTGTACACAATGGAACTGCATATTAACACATAATCAATTACATTCTCATAAGTTTGACCTGTATAAAATTTCATATTCCATAAACCATAATCCTATAAAAAATCCATAACATAATATGATATTCTCATTAAATTAAACCAATAGTTTGACACAATCTAAGCTATCATCTGAAAATCAAATACTAAAATCCACTAATTTATTACATCATTTTTAAATAAACTGAAATAATTGAGCTAAACTAAAATAAATAATTGAAATAACATATTTCCGGTCTCTAGCTCTATCTATCTAGAACTATTACTTTGCGATTTCCTCATTATCTGTTGGTGCCAAAATTTTGGGTACATTCGACAAACTCAGCAAGAAAACAGTAAACTAAGGAAATAGTGGATCAAGAGTTAGCATGATTATGGAAACAAAATAGATATTTTACATATTAACTAATCAAGAAGCATGACAGTGCAATTCATAAATCAATCTTTTACAATACTAAGCATTTAATAGAATTTATAGTTCCATATACAAAATGGAAAACAATGCTTGACATATACTTTTATATTAAACAAAACGGAACAGATCGGAACATATATCATATCATAGCCAGAACAGAACATGACATATATCTGCTATCAATCTAGAACATATAATAGTTCGCACCATTTAAACCCCAGTAAGAAGGGTCTAGTTCGCACCATTTAAACCTAGGTGAAAAGGGTTCAGTTCGCATCATTTATACCCAGGCGAGAAAGCTTGCTGCTACTGCCTATGTTACCACCAGTAAGGATCCATAACAATTTGCACTATATACATGGTGAGATGGATTTTATCAATAAATTCCCTTGATAAGTAAGGTGACCTTTTAACAATACATATAATTTTCTTGCAGTTTTAATTAAAACATATAAATCACATGAACAACATATAATAGTTCCATACATTAACTTAATCAAAATAACATATAAGAACATGCTTGATCCTCCTAAGCACAATCTATGGAATATATTTTGTAGAACAATACAAATCTGTCCAAAACAATACTCTTGACAATTTATGAACAATAAGATGTAAAATCAACACTTTTCTTTTACAAAAATAGGATTCAAGGGCACTGTAAATTTATCAAAGGACTAAATATATAGGTTTTCTTACAAATCAAAAAACAAATAGCTTTAAAAATGTTTAGAAAGAAGATCAAAATAATTATTGAAATAGCATATACAAAATTTAGAACAAAATCCTCTTTAAAACTCTTGATTTTTTTCATTCAAAATATAGTTTTATATATAATACCAGTACAAAATGGATTCAAAACAAGGATTTTAACTCTTTAAAATCATGTGGAATTGAAAAGAAATCACCTCTTAACCTTGTTCTTGCAAAACCAATTTTTCCCTTTCAAAACCATGTTTTAGTTCTTTTAGGCAAAACAAAACCAGTGAAAAATTATTCAAAATTGGATCAAAACGATGTTTAATCTTTTAAAAAATGGAGTACTAGAGATCTTCGAACCTAAGAATTCAAAATAAAATAATAAGTTTAATATTTTCTTACCTCTTTACTTGCAAATTCATTACTAAACTTCAAGTTCTTCAAAAATCCTAAAATCTCTTGCCAAACTTAGTTTTTCTCTTCAACATCCATATTCTTGCAAAACTTCTTTAAAATATCATCTCTCTTATGAGTTTCTATGTTTTTATTAGTCTAAATGATAATCCTAATTCATAATTTTGTGTTTAGGTGGGTCTAGTGTAAAAGTCCTTAAAATTTTGTAAAAATCATAATTTTTGCGGTTGTACGGAATTTTCTGCTTTATAACGTCATCCTGTCCAAAATGTTTGTTTTTTGTTGGAAACTAGACTTTAAGACCTTTCCAATGACAAAGTTTGCTCACTAATTCCTACATTTTTATTGATGTATTTTTAAAATTACCTTAAAGTCTACTGATGACGTAGGCACCTGATGGGAAAATTATCATAACTTCTTTTAAGAAACTTCAATTCACTCACTATTTGTGGCATTGGAAAGTAGACTCATAAATCTTTTCAATGATATTGATTTATAGGGTGATTCCTACGGGATTGATATAGATTTATTTATGAAGTTTAACCGACTATTTGGGACAGCTTCAGAACTTGTCATGTCATTGATTTTTTTTGCTTTCTTTTCCCTTGCTCATTAAATTCCTTTTAACTTTTTCATTTGGTGTCTGTTTTGCTCGTCGTTTGTTTCGTTGGATTCTAGACTTCCGCGCTTATCCAATAATATAGGGTTTGCTCACAGATTCTTCTTACATTTTTGTTGGTGCCTATCAAAAGTTGTGCCAATTTATAAAACAGTATACGTGAATCTAAACAATACTAAGTGTGTGCGGAATATATATATAGTGCATGTATAGTATAATTATGTCACGTGTACAAGATACATGTGAACATGTGTGAGGTGTTACAAACCCCTTTGTCTAACCTCTTTTCTCACAACCTAAAGAAAAAAAAACGTGTTTTTCACCTTGAAGCAACCCCTTCAATGAGAAATCTTAGAGAAACCATTTTCTCTCAGTTACAAACCTCATTTTCTTACCGTAGATAACCATAGCAACCTTGTATAGAACCTAAAAGTCGAGCTAGAGTGAATCTCCACTCTCCCATGCACCTTCTAAATTTGTTCACAGCAACTTGCTGCTGTCGGATTGATCCGCCCAAAAGCGCCGGATCGATCCAGCCTGTCACTCCGTTCTGGGCTTCTTCCATGCATCAATCTCCACCCCAACAATTTGTTATTGTTCTTATGCCAACGATTGATACTATTGTTGGGTTATATTCATGCTCAACGATTGATATTATTGGTGAGATCAATACTTTGATTATTTAAGAGTATTAATGTTCATGGGCATTGGAATTGTAAGTTTATAATTTGATTTTATATTTAAATGTATTATCAATTACAGTGATTAATTTGATAAAATCTAGAGTAATTGAAAATTTCTAAAATTAATAAACCTTGAGTTCTTACTTCAGATTAATTTGGTTATTCCATTGTTAAAATGGCTTTTATATGAAAGTTATCCACTACAAACTCGAGTAGGACTGTCGTTCTACATTATAATAGACACATGGAGTGTAGTTGAGATGGACGAGTGGCAAGTCTAGAAAATATATAATACAAATGAGGCATCCATGGGAACTTAGGGCTAGCTCCAATAAGTGATATGGTACAAGTTGAAGGCTCTAAATGGATTGGAGGAAGGCCAAAAAGGACTTGGGTCAAAGTTGTGAGAAATGACATGAAAACTTATGATTTAATGTAAAATTTTGTCCTAGATACAATGGAATGGCTAAATAGGAATCATGTGGCCAACCCCAAGTAATTGGAGCAATGGCGAGTCTGATTTTTTTATTATTTATTTATTTTTGGTGAATAAAGGTGAGTTGAGTTGACTGTTCTAGAATTGTATAAGTTTGGTTTTGTTCTAATTTTCTAATTAAGCTCCCCTTATTCTTTTTTATAATACTTGCCATATATCCTTTTTCCTTTTCTGATTTGCTTTTGTTAAAAGTTCATTAATTAATTTTGTTGTTGCTGTTGCTGTTATTATTACTATTATCATTTATCTTTATAGGTAATGAGTTGCTGTTCGCTTTTATAGTCACCATCAAGAAACCATGTATACTGTAATAACTGTATGGTCCGGTCCAACCATGTTTCATGAGCTTTTAAATGAAATATAGAGAATTATTTTAAGCAAGGTTTGATATGGAAAGAGGTTAAGCTCTCTTGTTGCATAAATCCTACTAAAGAGCTTGTGATTAGATAAAAGAACAATAGTAGCTTGAGAATCCTATTCTGTCATGCAAGAAGTCTGCAAGATTTTTTTTTGATGAATAAGGACAATGTATGATGGATCAAATCCATCTGGAATTTTCAACGTATTCAAATGATTAAACCCCTGCCAATGCTATAGCTCCCAATAGAGTGGAAGGGTGGAACAAGATTCATGTAGCTTATCCCAAATAGTTGGGATAGGTTGTTGTATGCTATACATTTTCATTGCTATTGCTAAGTTCTTAGTAGCTGTGAATTGAATAGAAGATATGCCCTGAAGCCTTAAAAAAATAAAAATAAAAGGCTAAGTTTTTTGTCCTTCCCATTGATAATTTTTTCCTTTTAAAATGTATAATGGTTTTTTCTGTGGTGTGATTTGGCTGTGATAGGTCTGTTTTGACTATAGAGTGATTTCAAACTGATTGACGATTTTGTCTCAATTTTCATTTGTCTTTTAACTTAAAGTCCTCGTTAGTTGGTTCTCACTTATGTTATTTGGGATGTTTGGCAATTATATTTGAGATTGAGATAAGCATATTGAAAATCATCATCATTATTTGTTGTTGTTGTTTTCTGGGCCAGACATAGATGATTTTTTCCCCCTTAAAGGTTGCTTGTCTTCTAAAATTCAGCTACCATCTAGAATTTCAAGGATATTTGAAATCCTGAAATGTGCACTATCCCCTCTTCCCCTCTTGGTGACTGGACAACCATTCTTTTCCCCCCCTTCTACTTAACCAGTCAGTTAATAAAATTCAATTAATCAAACATGTCCGAATTATTATTTATCTTTTTATAGGTTACTTGTATTACAAAATTCAATCACCATCTAAATCACAAAGTTACCCAAAATCCTCTTTAACCACAATACATCCATTTTATTTTTCTTTAAATCAATTAGAGAATACTTTTTTTTTGCATGAATATTTTGATAAACTAATGGCATTTTCTTTTTGTTTCTAACTGTTTTCTTAGCCTCCCATCGGTGTAGATCGAGTACCTGAACTAGGCAAATGGGAACATAAAGAAATCAAGGCGTCTGGAAGCAGTTGGGATGTGAACAGCATTGACATTGCAGTGGCTGGGTTTGGTTGGTTTTCTTTAGGACTGAAAGGTGAGGCATCCCTGGCATTGTGGACATATGATGGCATTGATATTACTTTGCGTGAGCCATTGGTTCTCGACCGGGCAAGATTCCTTGAGAGACCTGGGTTCCTACTGCCAAAGGTCATATCTGATGCTATTGGCAACCAAAGTAAGCTTGAAGACAAAACACGGAAGCTTGAAGATGAGAGAATAGATTCTATTTCGGAAGTGATTATTTGAGAGAGAGAGAGAGAGAGAGAGAGAGAGAGCATTACACTGAAAATGAGGAACAAGTTTAAGAGGGAGAACATATTCTATTTCGTAAGTGATCTTCTGAATAAACAAAGATGCCTGGTTTGTATGTTGTGTTTCAAATTATAGAGCATTCAAGTCTTGGTCAACTGGGTTTTCTTAAGCATCAATCTATCATTCCACAAGCAATAAGAATCCCAATTATCCATTTCATTGTGGCAAGTTAAGAGGTGTTTACTGGATTCTCTCATTAGTATTGCAGAAATGTAGTATATCAGAAAAGCATTAGTGCTGTCGATGTCTTTCGAACAAGCGAATCAGATGGTGCCGTTATGCATCTCACACAGCCTGTGTTCAGAATTTCCTGGTTTGCATTTCACATTGTTATTGAAACTAAACGAAAGACATCTTGATTTTGCTCACAATGTTGGTGATCCTGCATGGGGTGTGCCGTGATACCACTCTGTGACACAAACTGGCTTACCTAGGATTAGGGGAGGTAATTCGTGTTGGCAGGTTGGGTTCATGTTGTGTCAAGATAAGGGTATACAACTATTTGGTTCAACCCGAACCTGGCCCATTTATTAATCGTGTCAAAGTGGGTCAACCTGCTTTAATCCGAAACATGTTTATAGTCAACCCTAACCCGCTTATTTCGTGTTGGATTCGCAGGTTATGTGGTAATTTGTAATGGTGGGTCAGATTCATGTCATGTTAAGGGTATACAAGTATATGACTCAATCTAAACCTGACCCATTTATTAATCGTGCCAGAGCAGGTCAACTTGCTTTTACCTGAAACACATTTACAGTCAACCCTCACCTGCTTATTTCAAGTCAGTTTCATGGGTTGTGTCAAACATTGCCACCCCTACCTAGAATTATGGACCCTTTGCAAGAACTGACTAAAATATATTTTACCTTAAACATTTACAAGCAGCTGTACAGAAAGTTGTACGACTTACAAAATTGGTTGATATCAGGTATTTTTTTTGAGGGGGTGAGGGGGGTAGGATCACTTAGGTGTGCTGCCGCTACAGCCAGACTCACACTATCAACATAATCATCTGTGGAATGCTGTCAGTGAGTCTTGAACCCTCGTCTCTCTAGAAGAGGTGATATTGCCTTCATCTATCCTAGAAGTGCTGGTGGATTCATATCAGTTGGATTGTCTATAATCACATCCCATGCCAAGGCAATTTACGAATCTATTATATTTGAACTCGTCGAATACAGGGGGGACTCACATCCTCTGTGCCGGGGAAAAAGTGCGCCACCATCAGCCGAGACACAAAGGGGGTGGTGGGGCCTGCAAAGAGTGTATGGGCCCCACCCCCCTTCGTCTCTAGGCGCATGGAGGCGCACTTTTTCCTCGGCACCGAGGATATGAGTCCAGAA